>JAJOZX010001923.1:230000-310000 GCA_023014485.1 Bathynomus jamesi | reverse complement strand
CGATAAGTACTAAGTACAGCTCCTCGCTTGCTAATTTTATAAAATTAGCAACCCAGAACTCACCACGAGGAGGTGGCTGTACGTCGAGTTCCACCCTATCCGGCCCCAACCACCCTTCCTTTGGCTGCATGTCGATTTACATACGGTAATCTTTCATAGAATCAAATCGTGGAATTTTTGTTCGGGAGTGAAGACGGGAGCGGATGAATCCGTCCCTCTCTTCTATTCCACTTACACTGGCAGAGGCTTCGGTTACTAATTTGATGAGTCTCTCGACCGCTTGAGTATGACAAGGGAATAGTGGGATCAGTCCATCAGGCTGGTCTCCCGTCTCAACGAACTCTTTTATTCGGGTATCAGGTATTGTTTTTGTAACGGGGGGTTCGGTCACCTCAGCCGTTTGCCAGTTGATCATTTCGTAATAGTTTTGACTATCGTAGAGCAGCTCAGGCATGGCGAAGGCTCGAATTTCCCCCGCTGGTGATTGTTTTGATCGTGCTTTTAATATTCTTCTCCATCCCAATTCTCTTATGTGTTGCTCATCGGCATGTAGCATGGAGATCAAAATATTTTCTGGTGAGCAAAGAAAGAATTTCTACGGAGGACTTTGTTGGCAATTGTCTTAGATCTTTGAGGCATGGTCTGAGAGAGACGCATCATTTCGAAAAAATGTTTTGCGCCCTCAGTGAAGCTGGAGTTTTTCTTTATCTTAAACCAAATTGGTGCGTAAACTGTCATAATGAATCGCACAATTTCGTTGAAGGTGCTGGAGGGTTCACTGGTTGAAACATAGAGGCGCAGAAATCTATTTGCTGTTGTCAGCCACCTGGAATGCGCCATCTTACTTGGATTTCGAGCCGCGAGAGCTGAAGAGCAGCTACCGCTCGACACTGCTCTGTAGATGCCTAGATGCCTAGCCTAGAGTCATAAAATTTTGCGTGTGTGTTATTTCATGCCTAAGCAACGATATAAATGCTATGGGAAATATATAAATGCATTATTTAAGACAAAGAGCCGATCTGAAAATATGTATATAAATCACGTATTTTTTCAACATTTGACGTTGTTGCCGGGGGCAAAAGATATTAACGTAGGACAACGCGCTTGGAAAAACGATCATATGAGGTCTTTTTCGTTGACTTTATAGTTATTAGGAATAATTTTGATGCATATTGAAATATTTTAAAAATTATAAGAAAAATACGTTTTTGACTACTAAAATATGATTTTCATCGCTCTGCCGGGGGCAGAAGATGATTACCTATTAAGCTAAGATTTTGCAGAGGCTATTTTCTCATGCATGCGCAAGTTTTTGTCTATTAGAATATGGAAATCGAAAAAAAATGTAAAATCGATCCACCCTAACATTTTTATGCTGTTTTATCCTAATATCTTACGTTTTACCCGTTTGGCCTGGAGATCTAAACACTTCTTGGACGTTAAGCATAATTTAAACACATCAGAATTTTGAAAGATTCCAAAATAAAACGAAAAAATAAATAACAAAAAGATAATAATAATATCGCCGAGTATACATTCCTAAATGGCGACATAATGTTGGAGTAGTACATTCAGTACAACCAAAGTACATCACTGAATACATTGTAATTTTGGTTTACGATAACCATGAATATAATTACCAATTAATTCACATTCGCTTATCGTTAATTATAGTTTCATTAAAGTACATTAATTACATCATATTTAATTAGTACAGTTAATTACAATTAAACAGTTAACTATAGTTTTTTACAGTGTTTCATATTTATAGAGAATTAGAATGTTAGGGGTATAACACGAAGTACATGGGCACATATGGTATATATATATATATATATATATATATATATATATATAAAACATGACACACATAATAATGTTTTAGGATTAGAAGCAACAATAGAGAAGGTGTCGGACTCAGAAGCTCGCTTTTGGCGACGTCAGCGGAGTTCGAACACTTTGAATGAGTATGAATAAGCAGCTTGCGAGAGGTGAACGCACTTAAAATAAAAAGTAAAAACAATACATGTGGACATATTTACATGTACGTAACTATGTACGTAATCATCATCATCAGGGGACATGTACGAATGCACAAAGTATTGTACACATATCGGTACGTAACACAATAGGTTGTGTGTGTGTGATATAGACACGAGTAAACATGGACTGATAGGTTGATAGGACATAAGTAGACAATAGGTAGATGAATGAATAAGTAATAAAATTAATAAAGGATAACGGTCAAGATAAGATATGGACGTATGGATGAATATGGTCGAATAATAATATTTATACTACATAACACCAGACAGAACACAACATACAGGGTGTACATAAAGTCAGGATCTATTTTTGTGAAGCACTTGGAAATTATATGGAATTCAATCATAAAATGATAAAGTGGTAACATTTATTAAATAATTAAGAGTAGGATTCGACGTGACGCCCATCAGTATCCCTGCACAGCTCAAATCGTTTCGCAGCATTTCTAAACACATTCTGGAGCATTTGCGGGGTTATGTTATCTGCAGCAGTTCGTATACGTCTACGTAAGTTTTCAAGACTCGTAATCTTCGTCTGATAGACGTGCGATTTGATAAAGCCCCATGTAAAGAAATCTAAAGGGGTTAAATCTGGTGATCTCGCTGGCCAAGGTCTGTTGCTTCCGCGTCCGATCCAGCGATTTGGAAAACGTCCATTTAGGTAATCCTGAACAATTTTGGCATAGTGACAAGGAGCACCATCATGTTGATAGACGACGGTACTAACAATCCTATCCCCGTCGTCTATCTACATGATGGTGCTCCTTGTCACTATGCCAAAATTGTTCAGGATTATCTAAATGGACGTTTTCCAAATCGCTGGATCGGACGCGGAATCAACAGACCTTGGCCAGCGAGATCACCAGATTTAACCCCTTTAGATTTCTTTGCATGGGGCTTTATCAAATCGCACGTCTATCAGACGAAGATTACGAGTCTTGAAAACTTACGTACACGTATACGAACTGCTGCAGATAACATAACCCCGCAAATGCTCCAGAATGTGTTTAGAAATGCTGCGGAACGATTTGAGCTGTGCAGGGATGCTTATGGGCGTCACGTCGAATCCTACTCTTAATTATTTAATAAATGTTACCACTTTATCATTTTATGATTGAATTCCATATAATTTCCAAGTGCTTCACAAAAATAGATCCTGACTTTATATACACCCTGTATAATAATGACATAGAGAATGAAGTTTTTATTATTATTAAAGAGTTTACCACGTTGAATACGAAAGATATCCACATACTAAACACGTGATTCAGTATTTTAGGTATGGAAAACGTAAAGAGATTTAAGTTACTTTATGACGTCATAGTTTTTCAAATTATGCCATATGTCAATTCATAATTAATACGCCATAGTTATTTAATTCGTATGTACAGTACAAGTCATTATTGGGAGAATTTAGAAGAGATGAATAAGAGCAATACAGTAATGAAAGGTTTATAGCCATTGTACAAAGAGTGAGTGAAACTATTAATTAAATATATGTACTTATACGAGTATAGAGTAAATATTAAGGAATTGGGTACATTTGAAGAAGAATTAAATAAATGAATGAAGAAGTACAAAAAAGGGTTCAAATCATGCCACATGCAATGTGGAGGCATAATCTAATAAAATTTAGGGATGAGGGTTAGATGGGAATCAACAATAATTAATTATTATAAAGTCTATAATAAATGGAAAATGGAGATATGGGTAATATTGTGATGGAAATGTTAAACTATCTAAACCGTCGAGTGTCTTGCTTGTACTTTAAGGGAATGAAATTAAGGGACATTCGCTTCTCACAACGATCCTTCAATGACACAAACATGGATACGACTCAACCGTAGAAATGGTAGGTAGCATGGTTGTAAAACTGCAAAAATAGAAAGCAAATCAAAATTTTATCCAAACTCGCGTTAGGCGATTTTGGTTCTTATGTAAAAATGAATATTTAAATATAGAGATTATATAGGAATTATTCACTGTTCATTTTTACAGGGCTCTTCCCTCTAGAATGATATTAATACAATAATATAATAGGTACTTGTAGGTTATCTCCCCCACACGCTTGATTTGTCATCGTGGCAAATAGCATGAAGTCGCAGTAAATTCATTCTGGCTGAAAAAGCAATAATTAAATTGTACAAAGCATTGGTAATATCTACAGAAACATCTTTGGTTAGCTTCCGGCCGAATTGTTCATTCTGACGAAGGTCAAGATTTTCACTCCACATTAGACCTAAGTTTAACGTGAAATCCGAACCACGCCCCATCAGCAGCCCAGCTTCTTAACCACTGGGCCACCTAGGGTACCCATTTATCTACCAACCACTTTCTTTATTGTGTGGAAGGATGAACAGCTGGGTTTTGCTGCACGCCGGCTGCCGTCGGGTCTCGAACCCGGGGTCGATGGATTCGTTGTCAGCGACGCCAACCACTACACCACCGAGGCGCATTTTAATAATTTATAATAGGTACTATTAAATATATAATTTGGCTCATGTAATAGTCATTGATACGATTAATTTTTTAAACTAATTTATGGCCGGATTCTGAAGGATCGCCATTATAAAGTTAAGGATCACCTGAAGATCAGGGCCCCCAGCCTTTTTTAGTTAGCTTTATAAGGCTAACTAACGAAAATATCACGACCTGACCTAACCTAACCAACGGTACGCCCTTGATGATTGTTTAGGTTAGGTTGTGATATTTTTGTTAGTTAGCGTTATAAGGCTAATTAAAGAAGGCTGGGGACCCTGATCTTCAGGTGATCCAAAGTTAATGTAAGTTGTATAACAAATCAACAACCAATGTGCATCAAACATTCTAGAACGAAATGCTCGTTTGATTGTTCTGCGTGTGTGCTATTTGCCACGATGACAAATCAAGCGTGGCGGGAAAATAACCTCAAGTACCATATAATATCCTAACTAATTCAAACTAGATGATAACTAATGGTTTTTATAATATAGATTTATATACACAACATAAGTCGGGGTGGTTAAGTTACAATGCACAGTAATTAGAAAATCAAATCCTTAACATGACACTTGCTTAGAGAGATATTATAAAATATAAAAATTCAAAGATTAATACTTTAATTTATGCAACCAATGATATTGTTAAATTTTTAATAAAAATTTATTTTTCTGTGGAAAAATACATACATAATGAATAGTGGGTAAAAGGGAAAAATTTAAATTTTAAAGATCAGGAATATCCAAAGTTACCATGATCGTACAGTTAATAAACTAATTTTATTGACTAGTGTAGGTAAAAATCGAATTAAATTTTATTGTTGGATGATGTCTTCAGCGGTGGGTAGGAGAACGGTCGTATTGCAAGTACGAACAAGTTCGTATAATATTAGAATTTAATTAAAAAAGTAAAATTAATTTAAAAACATTAAAATTTATTTAGTCACAGTTTTTGATACTTAGATGTTGTTAACCATTAAGAATATACAGGGAGAAGAAAGATAGAATTACGTAATGAACGATGTATAGACCTGAGTCAAATGTGTATTTATGTGTATTAGGTACAGAGTGTAAGTGGTTGGTTAAAGTAACTGAATAAATGCATGAGCGAGATTATATATATTAAGCAACAATTATTAAGTTTAAATAAATTCAGGATATGAATAGTGAATTTCCTTTCCAATAAGTATGCCAATGATTACAAGAATGTGCGTGATTGTAATTGGGTGAAAGTGTAATCAGTATCCGTAGATTTTTGTAGTATTTTTGTACGTCATGTTTGTGGAGAAATGTGCAAATCTGAACAAGTATAGATAGTGTGCATACATGCCTGTGTATGTGTAGGGATTTGGAAGGTTTTCGAATTAACAAAGTTTAAAATTAATGTATAATGATTTAAAATGGGAGTAGGGTTATAAAATCCTTTAAGTTTAAAGTCAATTATTATTAAAATCTAATACAGGTAGCATTAATGGTGATGTATACGTATGTCTTTCAATGTAAAAGTGACTTGAGGTACGGAAGGAAAATGAATTCGAGTATGTGTCAAAAGTAACAAAATTCAATTAGGAATATAGATTTTATGTAATTAAATCAGTTGCACGTATATTAAGGTAATAAAAAAACGCACTTAGAAGAACTTACAATTAATGAAAGTAAATCTCGCGGTATTAAAATTGAATTTCGACACCCAATTAAATTCGACTAGTAACATTCATAGCCATATATGAACAGTATATCACCATTAATATTAACCATTAATATTAACAAGCAATATCAGTATAATAATTGAATTAAGAATACAAATTAAAAATAGAAATCAATTATAAATTATAATGAACTGAACATATAATATTCTTAAAAGTAAAAAACACAACTTAACCTAAATTTAGAGTATGTGCGGCCATACGAGTAAATTTCACGAACATACAGAGCAGGATAAATTTGGTGCATGGTTAGGTGGTCATACGATAGGGCATGCGGGTCATACGGTTACAGGGGATTCGCAATCTGCCCGGAAAACAGTGGACTGACCATGTGTGAAAAAACTATATAGGGCTATGGGTTGATTGCCTGATACCCTCATCCGCTGGAAATTTCCAGCAGATTACAGTGGAGTTAACGACAAAATCCCTACGTTTTTTCATTAGAGAGTTATGTATGTGTAGGTCTTCAAAGGACCTCTTTATGTTTAATTGCCCTCGATATTTGCGCTGCCTAATGGTAAAGAAAGGAATTGCCTTACCTTATTATTTCGTTGGGCCTCGCTTCTGTTTCGATGTAGGGCGCGACGATGTTTTCCGATGTAAGGCCGCGGTACGATGGAGTTACACAACGAGTTGCTTTGATGTAACTAATATAGGCAGTCACTGTATTTAAATACCTGAAGGAATAGGCCTATCTTTTTTATAGTTATTAGGTTTTACATATATTAAGAGGAATTCACTCAGAACTTACAGGAAGATAAAGAACATCTTCCTTGCTTAAAGCATCGCTGCAACATAAGCAGCTCAGAGTGTCGTCAGTATAATATAATATATATCTTCGTATTTTCATTATTTGCTGATTTTGCAAAGTTCGTTGACTCTTCTCTCGAAGTAATTTTCACGATTCAGCAATGGAAAATGTTGAACACGAAATAATAAATTTGGTTTTCTTGTTGTCAAGCAGGCCCGATGCCAACATATGGGTTCTATGTATGTATGGCAATTATTTTCATTCCCAATAGGCTATGTCGCCAATCCCGAGGCAATTTTGTAGATATTTAATTCAATAAATTAATAATTTGTATTTAATTATGAAATAAAGGTATTACATACAATACCATATTGTACTGTAAACATGTATAGTTTTTCCATACCATGCGAGTCTTGCTCACTCAAAAAGGTGACTTATCGGGTAGTCATAATGTCCGAAATTGATAATACGTCTTTTCGTGAGCACTTTGCTGTTTAAAAAAAGATTGCTCGTCACACTGCTTAGAACAAAAATTAAAGGATTTCAAACAAAACGGAGGGACAGCATGTTCCTCCCCATAATAATTTAAAAAGTCATTGGGACATGATCAATTAGTTACTACACTATTACTGTCATCATATACATCACAATAATTATAAAAATCGTTACAAACATTTGTAAAAACCGTTTTGGTTACAAATAGTAAAATATATAATTCCACCTATATATTTATATACAGAAGGTATAATATGTAGAAAAGTGTTTCTACGAGAAAATAAATTTGTGTTAAAATTTAAAGATATTCTGTTTGTATAAATTACAATATTAATCCTTTAAAAGATATTATTTTGTTCATATAAATTAAAACAGGACTCCGTTAAAATTCTTAATATTTGTATAAATTGCCTTAAGCCCACCAGATTCTCTGGCACCCTTTCGATAAGCCTAACGATGCTCTCCACAGTTGTCACATCTATAATTTTAAACAGAGATTTCCAAATTGTAAATGTTCTTTTCAATTATTATAAATCACATGAAACAGTTAAGTGTAAAACTACAATTGTATAAATTCTTTTGCTAATATCCAATTATACCAATTCTCTTGTTAATATAATTATTAGAGTAAGATTTTGCAAGTTTAATAGTCTTCTGTAACACGTGGCACCACAGGGTTTCTCAAGGAGGAAATGAGCGCGCCTTCAGGGAGTCATGCCTCAGCTTCGAGAGGCAGGGAGGAGAGTCTCGTCTCGGCCTCGAGTGGGTGTGAAGGTTCGCCCTTGGGCCGGGCCGTTTTCGGCTGGTCCCCTTAGCTTTTTGATGTAAGCATTTGCTCGTTTATAACTTCTCTCTAAACCAAGTGTTGTGTAAAGGATTTCATTTCTAATATTCTGTGTTAAATAAAGAAGGACAAAAGTGTGATGCGTCATTTTATAGCCTTCCAAGAAGAAGCATTCCCTTCTCTCAACGGGCCGAGAGAGAGAGGGTACGCCATCAACCGAAGGTATAAATCGTGTCTTCGTAACTCGCAGTCAGATAAAGTAAAGTTGAAAAGAAGAACCGTGGATGTTAGTCAGACTAAATAAACGGTATAAACTTCCTTGTTGTTGCGAGGAAGCGACACACTGAGAACACCTGTGAAACGTCCTTGTGGACCGAGAAATTTAACATCATCATCATTTCGCCGACACATAGAAGGTTGAATTAAATACACAAACATGTCAATTCAGGTTGAATTAAATTTTCACTTACAACAAAAAAAAGGTTGAATTAAATTCTCTTAAAGTCGCTTAAATTAAATTCTCTTAAATTCTCTTAAGTTAAATCCTCTTAAATTAAATTCTCTTAAATTCTCCTAAATTCAGGTTGAATTAAATTCTCTTTTACAACAAAAAAATAGGTTAAATTAAATTGACTGCACTGAAACTGACTTAAACTTCAAACTGAATTGGAACTGACTTGAAACTGAAACTGACTCGAACTTGAACTGCTATCAAGTAAAGTCTATTATTCTCTGGGGCGGTTGTCCCTCTGGATGCAACCGACTGACTGGAAACTGACTGACTGAAAACTGACTGAAACTGACTGAAAACTGAAATTGACTGCACTCGAACTGCTATCAAGTAAAGTCTATTAATCTCTGGGGCGGTTGTCCCTCTGGATGCAACCGACTGACTGGAAACTGACTGACTGAAAACTGACTGAAACTGACTGAAAACTGAAATTGACTGCACTTGAACTGTTATCAAGTGAAGTCTATTATTCTCCGGGGCGGTTGTCCCTCTGGAAGCAACCGACTGACTGGAAACTGACTGACTGAAAACTGACTGAAAACTGAAATTGACTGCACTCGAACTGCTATCAAGTGAAGCCTATTATTCTCTGGGGCGGTCGTCCCTCTTGGATGCAACCAACAAACTTGAACTGCTATCAAGTATCTCTCTATTCTAGTATTCTCTGAGGTGGTCGTCCCTCTGGATGCAACCGACTTACTTGAACTGCTACCAAGTATCTCTATAAACTATAAACTATCTCTTTCTCTACCCAAGAAATACACAAATATGCACAATTTGTGCATTATAATAATGCACAATAATTAAACAATAATTTCAAGTCAATTCAATTCAATAATTTGAAAAAATTGTAAACAAAAATTAAAAATGTAAACAACATTCCACTCGAATGTACGTGAAGGTACGGTAACATTATGTTTGGTACATAAAATAAAATTATTCTATACTAACTATAATAGTGAAAATAACTCATTTTCAATAAAAAGAAATGTATCACTGGTGTAGTGAATATTCAGTGTTTCTTGTTAATTCTGGCTTGATACTCATAATTAAATGTTAATAATATTGACTTCTCAAATGTTTAGAGATTACTTTAAACAAAATTATCTGTACTTAACAAGATTCCTACGGCAAAATCCTTGGAGACGTGTCCTGAAGACGTGTCTTGCTCGCTGCTCGTTCCTGGATGAAGAATGGGCGTCGCCAGTTCTATTTCCAGGGTCTGGAAGACTGGAAGAATCCTGATGCAGAGTCGTCAGTTTCTTATTCTGGCAAGGTTCGATAGCGTTGTTATCCTCTCCGTCTATGGCCTTGGTTGGTTCGAAGTCGACAGGGGTTCTGGTTAAGAGGCAGCAACAGATTTGTTACTCGCAGTAGTTTATTCTATACTACTCTCCGAGTTCTTCTATAGTGGCTCGGAGGATTCTGGGAAAACTTACTAAATTATCTGACGGTTCCCCGACTCTTCTTATAACGTATCAGGAAATTATTTATCTCTATTTAAGACTAAGTTCTCTAAAGGTTCCACAATTCTTCTTATAACGTATCTGGAAATTATTTTTCTCTACTTTATTGACTGAGTTCTCTGAGAAGAGCACGGCTCGAAGGAGAAGACTTTTTATTACTGTAATTTACTGATAAAATGTACAGGTAGTACTCAGCCTCTAAGTTAGATTAGACTTTTACACGGGGAGAAGTTCGTCCTCTTTCGACCATGGCTCAGGCCGGAATTTAAAATTGAGGAGGGCCCTGGCCTCCTCGCTGAAGGGCTGCTAATACAGGAGTGGTTGAATTTACAATACAAGAGTTAAATAAGTGTAAATTTTAGGGGAGTGCAGTTGAGGGTTAAGTTAGCCCCCTTTAACTGGAAATCTAAACACTTCTTGGACGTTAAGCATAATTTAAACACATATCAGAATTTCGAAAGATTCAAAAATAAAAAGGAAAAAATAAATAACAAAAAATAATAACATCGCCGAGTATACATTCCTAAATAGCGACATAATGTTGGAGTAGTACATTCAGTACAACCAAAGCACA
This sequence comes from Bathynomus jamesi, assembly GCA_023014485.1. Taxonomy (NCBI): domain Eukaryota; kingdom Metazoa; phylum Arthropoda; class Malacostraca; order Isopoda; family Cirolanidae; genus Bathynomus; species Bathynomus jamesi. The sequence continues at coordinate 299,191 of JAJOZX010001923.1, read as the reverse complement.
TCACTGAGTACATTGTAATTTTGGTTTACTATAACTATGATTATAATTACCAATTAATTCACTTTCACTTATTATCGTTAATTACAGTTTCATTAAAGTACATTAATTAAATCATATTTAATTATTACAGTTAATTACAATTAAACAGTTAACTATAGTTTTTTACAGTGTTTCATATTTATAGACAATTAGGATGTTAGGAGTATAACACAAAGTACATGGGCACATACGGTGTATATATATATATATATATATATATATATATATATATAACATGACACACATAATAATGTTTTAGGATTAGAAGCAACAAGAGAGAAGGTGTCGGACTCAGAAGCTCGCCTTTGGCGATGTCAGCGGAGTTCGAACACCTTGAATGAGCATAAATAAGCAGCTTTCGAGAGGTGAACGCACTTAAAATAAAAAGTAAAAACAATACATGTGGACATATTTACATGTACGTAACTATGTACGTAATCATCATCATCAGGGGACATGTACGAATGCACAAAGTATTGTACACATATCGGTACGTAACACAATAGGTTGTGTGCGTAATATAGACACGAGTAAACATGGACTGATAGGTTGATAGGGCATAAGTAGACAATAGGTAGATGAATGAATAAGTAATAAAATTAATAAAGGATAACGGTCAACATAAGATATGGACGTAGGGATGAATATGGTCGAATAATAATATTTATACTACATAACCCCAGACAGGACAAAACATATAAATAATACTTATAGAGAATGAAGTTTTTATTATTATTAAAGAATTTACCATACATTGAATACGAAAGATATCCACATACTAAACACGTGATTCAGTATTCAAGGTATGGAAAACGTGAAGAGAATTAAGTTGCTTTATTACGTCATAGTTTTTCAAATTATGCCATACGTCAATTCATAATTAATACAACATAGTTATTTAATTCGTACGTACAGTACAAGTCATTATTGGGAGAATTTAGAAGAGATGAATAAGAGCAATACAGTAATGAAAGGTTTATAGCCATTGTACAAAGAGTGAGTGAAACTATTAATTAAATATATATACTTATACAAGTATAGAGTAAATATTAAGGAATTGGGTACATTTGAAGAAGAATTAAATAAATGAATGAAGAAGTACAAAAAAGGGTTCAAATCATGCCACATGCAATGTGCAGGTATAATCTAATAAAATTTAGGGATGAGGGTTAGATGCAAGACAACAATAGCACTGGGTAACAAAATTTGAAAATTTTTCTATTTATTGTGATTTTTCTGTCGTTTCTTAATAATTTCGGAGCGCTGATTCAAAATATGATATTGGTTTTGCTCTATCATCAACCGTTTCAAAAATATAGGTAATCACACTTTTCATATGGCAAAGTATATAAAGAAGGCTAACATAAATATTTTCTGAAAATAAAAACACTATTGGAAATTAATGTTTACTGAGCCAAAATTGTTTGACAAACCCAAAATGGTGCAAAGGATATAATATATATGGGGAGAATCGATAAGAGAATAACAAGCCAAGTTATGCAGTGTGCGTTCCTTAAAAATGCACTGAAGAACGCGACTTCCGCGTATGAACATTCTTATCCTTTCTGATCAGCGACCATACGTAGTCTCCCATCATGGAAGCATCCCAATGGCCCTGGTACCTTTTCTCCATCGTTTGAATATCTTGATGGAATCTTTCGCCATGTTCTTCACTCACATCGCTCAGGTTATCACGAAAAAAGTCTAGATGTGAATGCAGATAGTGTAATTTTAAAGACATACGGCACCCCATTTTTCCATAGCACTTTATGAAGTTTGACACTAAATCCTTATAGCGCCTTGAGTTGTGGTCCTACAAAGATGCCAGTCTTGACTTTGGTCTCAGAGAGTTTAGGGAACATGACCTGAAGCTGTTGGAAAACTTCCCCTCCAAAATCTAACGCACTTACAAACTACGTCAGGCTTCACAAGAGGTTTCCTGAGTGCATTGTATTTTCCTGGTTGCAGTCCTTCACGTGGAGGCCACTGAACTGTTTTATAGTATTCAGTTGAAGCCCTGCTATCCCAAAGGCAAAGAAAACATGAATATTTAGTAAACCCTCCTTGTAAACCTAACAGGAAACCAATAATTTTGAAATCACCACACATGTCCCAATTATACTGTTCATACCTGATTTTAGTGAGCATTTGTTTGACATTTTCATAGTCCTCTTTCATTTGAACAGAATGTGCAACTGGTATAGATGGATATTTGTTCCCATTGTGGAGTAGAACAGCTTTTAAACTCCGAGTTAAACTGTCAATAAACAGGCGCCACTCTGAGGGTATATGTGTTAACCCATTAGCTGTGAATAGACCATTAACCTCGCTGCAATAACAGAGAGAGCCATTGACATCGTAGAACCTTGCAAACTCTTCATGCCGCTTTCGGTATACAGTGCTCTTGCAGTCTTCTCCAAGCAAATTCCACTCTTTGAGTCTGGAGGTCAGAAGCTCAGACCCTGATTTCGTCAGACCCAAATCTCTAATTAAGTCGTCCAATTCCCTCTGATTTGGAAAGTGAGGGTTTGTACTGAAAGTTACTGTATATTCTTCATCATGACTGTCCTCACCAGCCGGCATCTCAGATGAGCTAGCTGCATCCTCATTTTCAACTTGCAAAACAAAGAAACAAAATATAGGCATAGCTATATATGTAGAAGAGCATCAGCACTAAGAAAAATCGACACATAATGACCCACAGTCTGTAAATACAGAAGGTAAAGTTGTGGATAGGTACCTGTTCTGGTGGACGTGGTACTGGAAGACCTTCGCCATGTGGTACAGGAGCTATGGACGACGCTATGCTTGGATACTGAAGAGGCTGCCTTCCTTTAACTTTCCTGTACTTAGAAACATCTACCATGCGGTAGTAGCAATCGTCGTGGTGGCTCTTTGGTTCTCTCCATATTCTGGGTACCGCAAAGGGCACTGCCTTGCGTACTCCCCGCAGCCACCCTTCAAGTGTGGAGCGGCAGCTTCCACAGATCACATGGGGTGCCCAGGGCTTATCTTGGTCACCCATAGCCATACCAAAATAGAGCCGATACGCGATCCAGAACTTGGTGCCTTTCACAATCTTGTGCGATACTTGCTTGAGGCCTATGTAATACCCACAAACGTAGCAGAATATATCCGGCGAGTGTTTACAAACTCTAGTTGCCATTCTCTTTACCAAACTGTACTACATTAATCATAACCTGCAGATATAGAGAGAAGAGTTATTAAATCTGCAACAGATTATAGATTCCAGAAAAAAGATGTATTCACAACACTGAAATAATGTTCGCAATAAAAAAGGATCGATAACACTCAAATCGTCAGCACAGAGAAGCACAGAAACACAGTACCTCAGTGTTGGTAACCAGCAGACAAACAACCTGCTTTCTTTGTGTGCTCACACTTACTGACTTCTCAGACTCCGCGCTCTTCTTTATACAGCACAGTGGAAGTTTGGGGCAATTTCTAGAGCAAGAAACTGTCAACGAACATCCGGATTGTTCTCAACAATTCCTGATTATTCTGATACTGCTGCGCCCATAATAACATTATACTGGTAAAACATGAAAAATGGATTATCTCTGAAACCATTGATGATAAACACAAACCAAGGCCAGATTTGGACTCAGCGCCCACAAATGCATATAAAAACATAAAAAATTCTATATAAACAGGATCAGTGTTACACAGTGTAATTGATTATCATAAAGTCTATAATAAATGGAAAATGGAGATATGGGTAATATTGTGATGGCAATGTTAAACTATCTAAACCGTCGAGTGTCTTGTTTGTACTTTAAGGGAATGAAATTAAGGGACATTCGCTTCTCACAACGAACCTTCAATGACACAAACATGGATACGACTCAACCATAGAAATGGTAGGTAGCATGGTTGTGAAATTGCAAAAATAGAAAGCAAATCAAAATTTTATCCAAACTCGCGTTAGGCGATTTTGGTTCTTATGTAAAAATGAATATTTAAATATAGAGATTATATAGGAATTATTCACTGTTCATTTATATATATATATATTATATATATATATATATTTAGAAATTTATTTATATATATATATTTAGAAATTTATATATATATATATATATATATATATATATATATATATATATATATATATAGAAATTTATATATATATATATATATATATATATATATATATAGATATATTATATATTTAGAAATATATATATATATATATATATATATATATATATATATATATAAATATATAAATTGACGATTGGTTAGGTTAAGTCGTAATATTCGTTTGTATTAACGTTTTATTTGATTAGATATACGCGGAGTCGCGGACAAAGTTGGGGAACGTAAACTATACTAGAATAATGTCGGGAAGGTAAACTACACTAGGATAATGTAGGGGAATGTAAACTACACTAGGATAATGTAGGGGAACGTAAACTACACTAGGATAATGGAGGGGAACGTAAACTACACTAGGCGCCACAGGGGTACGTAAACTGCACTTGCTCCCTATTTTCAGTTAAATGTGAGTACTGAGGGCCAGATTTAAGCCTATGAAATGATTTCTCTTAATCTAGGCTAGCTTCATGCTACTTTATACATGATATACTGTAGAATAGGATCCTATAAGACTGATATTTAGGTCTATTTGAAGAATAGTAACTATGATTTTTTCACTTTAGAACCAGTCAAGAAAATTGTAACATTCATTAATACCATAGGACGGGGCTTTTCCGTTCTATGGGCACCAACGTGGTTAGGTCAGGTTAGTGTATGTTAAGCTAGATTAGGTTAGGTTTGGGTTAGGTTAAGTTTGGGTTAGGTTAAGTTTGGGTTAGGTTTGGGTTAGGTTAGGTATGACCAATAATAATGATGATGTAATGTAATAAATCGTCAAATTTTTTAATTTTTTATTTATGTTCATGCTGTTAAATTAGATAAATTAAATTTCTCCATGTGAAAATGCACTGATTATTGATAAAAAGTTAAAATAAGTTTAAAAAATATTAATTTCTCTAATTTCAATGGTGCCAATAGAACGGTAAAGGTCCTATACGACTTACAGTACAATCTAATGTAATTCCGAATTAGTTTCAGAAAATGGTCCTTCAGAGAGTACAATGTTTCTTTGATATAGATGAAGATCTACGGATCTACAGAAGCTAAGGTTAACAAAGACCCAAAGATCCACTCTAAGGTTAGCCCGAAAGAAAGAAGAGAGTAGGGGCTTAAAAGAAGAGAATAAGGGGTTAAGTAAGTAGCAAAACCTATGATTCATGGGTTAACATTCATTCAGAAAAAGAGAGAAAGACTGACCATCATCATCCGCCGGATGATGATGATGATCCATATTTGGTAGAATAATTTTTTAATTATTCAGTAATGTCTGTCCTAAAGCAAGTAAAAACTTGCAGGTTAGCCAAATTTTTAATAATTATGAGAGCAGTAGATACCTGTATGTTTAGCCTACAAGAATTTTTCAGTTGTTAGGCCCGTAACTAAATATTTGAAAAGACTAATTAAAATATGATATTAAAGTCAATTTTACGGTAAGTAGTGTTTGTGTAAAAGCGTTGGGATGTAAAAATTGGGGGTTTATTAATAAATATCAATACACTGTAGGCAGTGTAGGGTGTGTCAATTTTATTAAAGTCAACAATTCAAAAACTACTAGTGACCAAATGATGCATTTTATGTGCTAAATCGAAATATGGCTTTAAAATCCAGATTTGACCACTCCTAGCTACTTATATTTGAAGTTGAAGTTTACGAAAAATCAGCAATTTTGCAAGTATTTTTTTTATTGTATATACAGTAACTACATTTTACATACATTACATACAATTAAAGACATTTTGATTGTATTTCAATATTAAAACTTAGAAATATGGATAGGTTTCTTGAACTTTGCAAAGGATACCATATATAACTACATTTTTACATACATACAATTAAAGACATTTTGATTATATTTCATTAATAAAACTTAGAAATATAGATATGTTTCTTGAACTTTGCCAAGGATGCCATATCTGCCTTGCTCTTGTTCCTGGACATGAGCTCCCTACTGGCCACCTGGCCACTGATGTACGCCTCCCTCCTCTCTTGTGAGTAAACATGTTGTGCTGCTTCATTTGTCATCCTTACACACCTCTCTACTGACTGTGTGTGTTTGTGAGGGCCATGCAGGAACTTCCATTGGTCTATCCAGAAACTCCTTGATTGCAGCAGCAGTGAGGGAGCAGGTCAGAGGAGGGTCAGTCACGCCAGAGTTCCAGTCAATAAGCTCCGAGAGTTTGGTGGCATCTGGGTTGATGTCAGGAGTCTTCCTGGGTCTGACACTGCAGTCTCCTACGTGTGTGTCCTCATCTCCTTCATCTTTGATTTCCAGCAATTTAGGGTGTGTCAATTTTAGTAAAGTCAACAATTCAAAAACTACTAATGCTCAAATGATGTCATGTAATGCTCAAATGATGTCATATTATCTAGCAAACTTAGAAATATCTTTACTGTTGTTTAGAAAGGCCATTTACCTACTTATATTTGACCAGGACGAAGGAGGACGAAGACTTCATACCAGACTGAGTCTGGTATGAAGTCTTCGTCCTCCTCTCTCCTCCCTGCCTCCTTCACTCATGCATTCACAATCAAAACTCCAGCATTTGTAACTATGTGAAACTTAGAAACCATACTGCATACCAAAAATAACCAAAGTTGACCACACATATCAATGGCACATTGATATACGATGCTACAGTCATATTTAGGTTATATTTCAAAACTTTATGGTCAAATATAAGTAGGTAAATGGCTTTTCTAAACAACACTAAAGATATTTCTAAGTTTGCTAGATAATATGACATCATTTGAGCATTAGTAGTTTTTGAATTGTTGACTTTACTAAAATTGACACACCCTAAATTACTGGAAATCAAAGATGAAGGAGATGAGGACACACGTAGGAGACTGCAGTGTCAGACCCAGGAAGACGCCTGACATCAACCCAGATGCCACCAAACTCTCGGAGCTTATTGACTGGAACTCTGGCGTGACTGACCCTCCTCTGACCTGCTCCCTCACCACTGCTGCAATCAAGGAGTTTCTGGATAGACCAATGGAAGTTCCTGCATGGCCCTCACACACACACACAGTCAGTAGAGAGGTGTGTAAGGATGACAAATGAAGCCGCACAACATGTTTACTCACAAGAGAGGAGGGAGGCGTGGCGTACATCAGTGGCCAGGTGGCCAGTAGGGAGCTCATGTCCAGGAACAAGAGCAAGGCAAACATGGCATCCTTGGCAAAATTCAAGAAATATATATTTATTTCTAAGTTTTATTAATGAAATATAATCAAAATGTCTTTAATTGTATGTATGTAAAATGTAGTTATATATGGTATCCTTGGCAAAGTTCAAGAAACCTATCTATATTTCTTAGTTTTAATATTGAAATACAATCAAAATGTCTTTAATTGTATGTAAAATGTAGTCATATACAATAAAAAAATACTTACAAAAATTGCTGATTTTTCGTAAACTTCAACTTCAAATATAAATAGCTAGGAGTGGTGAAATCTGGATTTTAAAGCCATATTTCGATTTAGCACATAAAAATGCATCATTTGGTCACTAGTAGTTTTTTGAATTGTTGACTTTACTAAAATTGACACACCCTATAAATCCAGGCATACCCCGCATAACACGGATTCGTTCAACGCTGATTCGCCATAACGCTGATAAAACCTTAACACCATTCCCCGACAAAAGAAATTTCTCTGCACCTTATTATTTACACTTTTAATAAAATTTTGATAAATGAATGCACTTTATAACGTTCAATGAAACAAAGTTAATTTTAAAAATAAGCGCCATTTTAAAAAATGTAGAAATATCAACATATTTTTTCCAAAATTAAAGGGTTTAATTTTTAACTAAAAATTAAACATACAGTGTACAATGGTAAATAGGGAACACCTTTTATCCGTTTGGCTTGAAGATTGTAATAAAAAAAGAATTCTGCGTAGTGAGATGACAATTCATTTGAAAGAGTTAACGTATGAAGAAACTTTTACTGTTGCTAGTCGCAGTCTCGCGGATGGTTTGACAGATTAAAAAAGAACGTAATAATGAGCGCACTTTTAGCTAAAAAATAAACATATTCGTAACTAAACTGCTTGCAGTTGTTTCACAATTAAAACTAGTTCATTTTCATGCAAAAGGACAGTGTTTTTTTCAGATTTTTCTCTATCATTGGCATCTGAGAACGAAACACTTTATTTCACATTCATTACATTCCCGATCAACGCTGATTCACATAACGCATTACTTTCTGCGGACAAATTAACCGCGTTAATCGGGGTATTGATGTAATACAATTTATAATACATAAACGAAAAACAAGTAATTAACGTAGAAAATCTCATGTTGGCCTAAAATAAATTTAGAAAATGGACATGACTTCTGGCATGTAAACAGAGCGGTAAGTTCCACCACATTCACACGTGTTTTAGGGGAAAATTAATATTCTACCAATTAGATATAAGAACAATAGTCACGGGATATAAAGCCGTTTTCATCGAATTATGTAACTGAAAATAGTTTAGTTTTTATATATACCTTGATAGATATAATTATAGGATTTAATAATACAAAATATATAACGTAAGTTAATAAAACGATATGAATTAGATAGGAATTTATAAAAACTATTCAAATAATGTAGTAATGGATGTTTCTAAGGTTTAGGTTCAATGGTAAATAAAGAAAAGGTCATGTGTGAAGCGCGAGATGAGCAATCAAAAACTTTTTACTGAAAGGAGAGAGAGAGAGAGAGAGAGAGAGAGAGAGAGAGCACGGAAACATCTGAGTGAGTCAGTCAGAGAAGTCGAGTCGAGATCAGTAAATAAAAAAATTTTTGCTCTCCCTTGTCATTTTTATTTTAATAGTTCCATCGAATCTGTGGGAAATCGGGCCCGCTTTTAAGTCGAACTTGAGGCAGTAAAGTAACTAAATATTCTCTCTTCTCCCGTTTTAACTAGGCCATATTATTCCTTTCCTAGGCTTATTTGAATCCCGGTGAAAACCTATTCCCCCTCATTAATTATATAACGTAAGTGTAACTTCATTTAACCCATAAGACACATAAGATTAAAAGTATAAAAAATTAATAGTTTTATAGCAACAGTTAAAAGAAAATTTGAAAATTAAAACGATAAACAATGTCAGCTTACTTAAGTAGATTTAAGTTTTGAGCGTAAAACGACAAGAAGAAAACTAAATAAATGGCTCCAAAACCATTATTATTGTACAATTAGTAATTTCGTCAGCACCAAACTACGAATGGAAGGGTCACCACCAGCCACCGACTATCAGGCAGGGATCGGCGGGAATGGATGTCACAACAAGAGAGAAACCTTGAATCCTTCGAAAGTTAAGTGGAGAGATTTTAACCCGCGCTATCTACCAACAAATCCTAAAATTCTATTTGCTTTTCTGACGGCTTCGATACATTGCTTACTCGGTTTAAGAGAGTTAGCAACAGTAATACTTAACTCTTTCTCTTCCATAACACTCGTTAGTGTTTTATTGCGCATAAAATACTTTTCTTCAATATTGTTTCTACCGAAATGCAATGTTTTATATTTATCTATATTAAAGTTCACTTGCCAAATTTCTGCCCACTCAAGTAATTTATTAATATCTTGAATCTGCAAACGTTCTGCCGCTGACATTGTTCGTTCCCCTAGTTTGGTATCATCCACAAATTTTGAAATTATACTGTTAATGCCTATGTCGATGTCATTGATATAAATAATAAAAAGAACTGGTCCCAGAACTGATCCCTGAGGCACGCCGCTAGTCACACTTTTACGCTTTGCTATCAATGGGCATTTTATTTACGTCCACTAAGCCAATTTTCGATCCATTTGAGAACATTACCATCAATTCTGTGAGAATGAAGTTTAGTTAATAATCTTCTATGTGGCACTTTACCAAACGCCTTTTGAAAATCGAAATATATAATATCTACTGTTTTAATCTCGTCATATACGTATATTTACAATATCATTAAAGAAGTCGAGCAAACCAGAAAGAGAAGAACGATTAGGTCGAAAGCCATGTTGAGAATCGTTCATTAATTTATTAATTTACCAACAACTGAAGCCAGACTAATTGGGTGATAAATTCCGGGAAGCGATTTGTCTCCTTTTTTAAATAATGGCATAATGTTTGCAAATTTCCAATCGAACGGAACTTCTCCAGACTGTAACAATTTATTAAACATATTTGTGAGAAGAGAGACGACTGCACAGTTCATTTCTTTAAGTACCCTAGGGACCTGGAGTTTTAGTAGGATTAATTTTACCTATGGCCGAGCAGGGGTAGCCATGGGGGGGCCACTTGGACCATGGCCCCGACTAAACCAGGATAACAGTATTCAATTGTTCAAATGATAATCTGAAATAATGGTCGTTAGGTTGGATGGAGGAAGGCGAGTCTAACGCACGTTAAAAAAAGTGTAGTTTGTAAAACGATCTTTCAAAACTTTATTCTCTTTTTTAATTACAATCAATCGTACAAATTGTTGGCCCCCCCTGATAAAAAATCCTGGCTACGCCCTTGTGGCAGAGAGCACTTCACTTTCACTAAGGGGTAAGGGTACAATCGTGAAGCTTTAAGTGATCATCGTGAAGCTTTAAGTGATCATCACTGAACATGATTACGGGACCGGGAATGTTATTCAAATTTTCGTGAGTGAAGGCAGAAGAGAAGAATTTATTTGAAACTTCCGTCACTTGTAAGTCATCGTAAATTTTTTCGTTGTTTTCGCCTATAAGCGGCCCATAGTCTGCGAAGCTACTTTTTTATTCCTAACATAATTACAGAATTCCTTCGGATTCGATTTAATTTGGTTCACTACATATAGCTTATAGTTGTGTTTACTTTTTTAATAACTTTTTTGGTTCACCTTCTCAAAAGTTTGTAAGCATTTTCATCGGACAAAATGTTTCTTTAAATTTAAGATACGATTTCCCTTTTAATTTTCAGCATTCCACCATTTAGGTTTAACAGACTTCACCAGTCTCTTTTTACGTAATGGGATATTACTTGATTCTAAACATTTAAACTAATTATAAAAAGAAGTCCATGTGCCATTAATATTTAATATCATCGCGCGACAGATGGTAGAGTGCAACGCAATTGCGAATGTTGCAAGAGAGCCAACCCCAACCCCCTTTGTTGCAAAGTACCCATAGTGCCAACCCCCTTTATTGCAGCCCCTTCCCCTTGTTGCAAGGCCCCCTAAATGGGGGAGGGGGGAATGTTGCAAGAGTAACAAGGGGTTATGCAACTTGGAGGCGGAGTTATCCCCAAAGTTGCAATGAACCCCCGCTGGGGGAGAACTCTTTGGGGGATAAGATGGGACGGCATCATCCCCCAAAGGGGTATACCTAACCTAAGAGAGAGGAGAGGTGTTCGCTTGACAGGAGCCAAGCGCATATTAAGACTTCAGCCGAGCGGCTGTTGTCTTAATATGTTCCTAATCAGCCAGCTGACTTAGAAGGCTGCGTTGCCAGTTTGCACTATTTATTTAATTAAAGCATATATTCTCGCTTAATCAGCCAGTTGGCGTATTTGGCTGAGTTGCCAATTTGCGCTATTTATTTAATTAAAGCATATATTCTGGCTTAACCCGCCAGTTGGCATAATCTGTCAGTTGACTTAGAAGGCCTAACTAGCCATTTGGTATAATTAAATAATTAATTATGATAACATTTACATATACAACCAAAAGAATGAAATAAAACACCAACACACCACTCTTTATTCAGACGAATTATGGGATTGGCATAATCCGTCAGCTGGCTTAACCCGCCAGTTGACTTACAAGGCCTAACCAGCCATTTGGTATAATTAAATAATAATAATAATAACGTTTATATATACATCCAAAAGAATTAAATAAAACACCATCACATCACTGTTTATTTAGACAAATTATTGGATCCAATCAATTTCACGAAATATATTGAAAATAAATATATATTCCTATACAAGCGAAGGAATATATGCAATAAAAAATAATAATAGCATAAGAACTACGAACGAGGAGTATATATATAATAAAAAATAATAATATACAAACCCGAACCTATCCAAATTGTTCATTCTAATGAAGATCTTGCGTGCCACTCCACCTTAGACCTACAGTTTAACGTTGAATCCGAACCACGTCTAAAATAAAATGTTAAAACACTCCTTAACACAAAATATAATTTCAGAATAAAAAATTTAAACAGCCTAACCACACAAAATATCACTCGAGAGCGGAATAAGACGGTTTACCGAGAATAACAGAATTACCTTGTAAAAATAATATTTATAATTTACTACAGAAATGCTCATTCCGTCGAAGGTCAAGCTTTTCATCCATTCCTAGACCTACAGTTTGAAGGGGAATATAACTACAATAGATCTAGTTGGCCTGGTGAAGTAGTGAGTTGACTTCTTTTACACTCCATCTTTCAGGTACACACTGATCATCGGGGATCTTTGTTTCTATTCCGTTGAATTTTAGATCCTCCCCTTTTCCGTACCGTAACAGTATATCTATGCAACACCTCCAAAAGCTTACTACATCATTACCCCTACCCCGTCCTTCATGCATTAAAAAAGTTCTACTTTATCGGCAATCTTTGTTCAGCATCCCTTCTGATTGCTCATCCCGGCGAAGGTCAAGCGTGTCACTCCACCAGAGACCTACAGTTTAACGTTCGAATTCGAACCACGTCTAAAATAAAATGTTAAAACACTCCTTAACACAATAAAATCTAATTTCAGAATAAAAAAATTTAAACAGCTTAACCATACAAAACATCACTCGGAGTTGTCCTGAAAATGAAAGAAAGAAAAAAGATATAAAACAACAATCAGCACACCTATAAAAAATAAAAAAATTGAAGAATATATATATATATATATATATATATATATATATATGTAGTAAAAAACAAATTAATTTATCAAAAGAATTTAAGAAAACTATTTCTCTATTTCAATTAAACAAATTTCGCTTATTTTGAAGTCTCACACAATTTATAGACGGCAAGCACGCAAGCTCAATAAACGTAGTCAGTCCGAATTTGACCCAGTATAAATTAGTGTCTTTAACGAATATTTTTCGACATTACACCTTTAAATTAACTTAAAATTACAAAGCGAACTAAAACTACAAAGCGATGCCTGTAAATCCATTATTTACATCCCGTCAAAAAATAATCTTAAAAACTCGAATAGATCCTGGAAAATTTTGCTACTATATATATATATATATATATATATATATATACACATTTTTATTACCTAGAAATGCGGCACCATACACTGAAGCATTTTAAACCTTGCCGTATAAAAACCAACGCGAAAAGGAAACAACTCTCAAATTCCGACTCTAATTTTCACTCCACATTATTTTGGCTTCGACAAGACGATTCACATAAATTTTGAGTCAAAGCGGTTTGGAAGTCTAGAATCCAAGAAGAAAAAAAAATTGACCGCGAAAATTACGAAAATGCACGCAATGAAAAGAAATTTTGAAAATGATGGGCGCCATCTTGAAAAACAGTTACAGTGATTTGATAAGGAATGAGAATCGAAATTGCATGCAAATGGGATAACACTGCATCTTGCTATTTAAATAATCGAACCAGAATATTTATTAATGCTATAATACGGGTAGCAACAATTTTGACCGAAATATAAGGCAACGTGGGAAGCCCTTATATTTATATAAAGGAACACCGCTTGCCACCAAAATGTACTAATTAAGACCTTTTAACATTTTTCATGTTGCTTTTTTTATACTATTTTCTCTTTCTTTATTCCATTTCTCTTTATCCTTCATCATTCTCTTACACACGCTTCGCTGTACTTTATAAATACGTGCAGACGTGACCGAGTGGAGGCCGTTATAATTTGAACCGGGCTTGGGGGACGGCGGGGGGAATAATATACAACCGATTAATACTTTACTAACTTCATTTATATCGAAAGCACTTTTAGATAAAACGGGGTAATGCGAGAGGGTGGGGGGAGTAACTTAATACTATTCTAAATTTACAACTACTCCGTAACACACAAAATCACCTTCTTAGCTCCAAAGCCGACCGATGACTGAAGGGCATTTCTGCTCAGACAAACGTTTTCACGAGCTAAACACATTTTTATCCACAATCCGGCTAATTCTGCATATTGTCAAAAACATTTAAAAACGTAGAAGATTGGGCTCTATCCAACTAAGTCCTTTTTAATCAGGTAGTTAAAAGAATACATTCATTTCCACCTGTTCAGTCTCATATGTTTAAGTTTCAAAATTGAATGTCAAACGCGTTGCAAGAGAGCATTTCCCTCCTCCAACAGGCGGTCATATGTGGCGGAGAGCGCAAGAGAGTAACTCTCTCCTCCAACAAACGGGCAGGTGGGACCACCTGCTTGACCCCGATGTGAAGAGAGGATAGCAGAGGAAGACACAGAGAAATTTCGACTCTTGAGATATGGTAGAACTTAAGAAATTACACTTCATATTAGGCCAGATGAGCCGGGTGTACATGACTATATGCGGTGGAGAGCGCGAGAGAGCAACTCGCTCCTCCACCGAGTGGTCATGTGTGGCGGAGAGCATTTGACACTCAGTTTTGAACCTTAAACAATTGAGACTGAACAGGTGAAAATGAATGTGTTCTTTTAACTACTGGTTGAAAAAGGACTTAGTAGATCTTATATATACGAGGTGTGATCAAAAGGTTCGGTAAATAGTCCCACAACTAATGAACGCGCGTCACTAGGTGTTGTCAGTGTGTATGGTTATTGGTTTAGTTTGAGGTTTGTTACCACTCGCCGATTTTTCTCTTTGCGTCTTTGATAATTTCGATCGTAATATTGCCTTTGGTCGCGCTGAGAGACACTGACTGAGTCGCATTTTGTCGGTAGGTCGGGGAACCCGTGAATGTAAACACCTCCAAGTCACGGTTAGCTCCATGCCACGATTAAGATAAGTGCATGATGGTGACAATTAGTAGGTCATGTTAACTCAAATGACGACAGTGTATCACGGTTAACTGCATGAATAAAATGTGTGTGTGTGTGTGGGTGTGTGTGGGTGTGTGCCACGATGCGTTTCGGCGTGTCGGTCTCTCTTCACATGAAGATCGAAGCTGGTGGTCCCTGCCTCTAGGATTAGCTTGGTGAAGGAGTGAGCCGTTCTCTTGCGCTCTCCGCCACACATGACCGCTTGGTGGAGGAGCGAGTTGCTCTTTCGCGCTCTCCACCACACATAGTCATGTACACCCGGCTCATCTGGCCTAATATGCAGTCTAATTTCTTCATTTCTACCATTCTCAAGCGTTGAAATTTCTCAGTGTTAAATACCCTATTGCTGTGTTCTGTTGTTCCCCTCTGTTGTCCTCTCTTCACACAGGGGTCAAGCAGGTGGTCCCGCCTCTAGGTCCAGTTCGGTAGATGAGCGAGTTGCTCTCTTACGCTCTCCGCCACACATGACCGCCTGTTGGAGGAGGGAAATGCTCTCTTCTAAAGCGTTTGACGTTCAATTTTGAACCTTAAACAAATGAGACTGAACAGGTCAAAATGAATGTATTCTTCTAACTATCGGATTAAAAAGGACTTAGTAGATCTTTTATATATATATATATATATATATATATATCGAAGCATTTCATAATTCTTTATTGTTGGATAGAGCCCAATCTACAACGTTTTTAAATGTTTTTGACAATACGCAGAATTAGCCGGATTGTGGATAAAAATGTGTTTAGCTCGTGAAAACGTTTGTCTGGGCAGAAATGCCCTTCAGTCATTGGTCGGCCTTGGAGCTATGAAGGTGATTTGTGTGTTACAGTGTAGTTGTAAATTTAGAATAGTATTACGTTACTCCCCCACCCCCTCGCATTACCTCGTTTTATCTAAAAGTGCTTTCGGTATAAATGAAGTTAGTAAAGTATTAATCGATTGTATATTATCCCCCCGTCCCCCATGCCCCGTTCAAATTATAACGGCCTCCACTCGGTCACGTCTACACGTATTTAGAAAGTACAGCGAAGCGTGTGTAAAGAGAATGATGAAGGATAAAGATAAATGGAATAAAGAAAGAGAAAATAGTATAAAAAAGCAACATGAGAAATGTTAAAAGGCCTTAATAACTACATTTTCCTAGCAAGCGGTGTTCCTTTATATAAATATAAGGGCTTCCCACGTTGCCTTATATTTCGGTCAAAATTGTTGCTACCCGTATTATAGCATTAATAAATATTCTGGTTCGATTATTTAAATAGCAAGATGCATTGTGTTATCCCATTTGCATGCAATTTCGATTCTCATTCCTTATCAAATCATTGTAACTGTTTTCAAGATGGCGCCCATCATTTTCAAAATTTCTTTTCATAGCGTGCATTTTCGTAATTTTCGCGGTCAAATTTTTTTTTTCCATCTTCTCGTTGGATTCTAGACTTCCAAACCGCTTTGACTCAAAATTTATGTGAATCGACTTGTCGAAGCCAAAATAATGTGGAGTAAAAATTAGAGTCGGAATTCGAGAGTTGTTTCCTTTTCGCGTTGATTTTTATACGGCAAGGTTTAAAATGTTTGAGTGGATGGTCACGCATTTTTAGGTAATAAAAAATGTATATATATATATATATATATATATATATATATATATATATATACATTATATATATATATATATATATGTATATATATATATATATATATATATATACAGGGTGTCCCGTAAGTCTGGACCCATAGGGATTTATAATATTTTTTTATTATGTTATTATTATTATTATTTTATTATTATTATTTTTTTATTATTTTTTATGATTTTTATTTGTGGGGCCACTTGAAAGCCAAAGTGTACGAGGTCAAACTTCAGAACATTTTCCACCTTAAAGCACGCATTGTGGAGGCGTGTCAAGAAATTTCTGCGACTGTGATTCAGAAAGTGCTGTCGCAGTGGAAATTGTGTCTTCAACTATGTGTGCGACACAACGGCGGACACTTTGAACAGATTATGTAATAAATTTTTGGACTATTTGTAATTTTATTATTTTTCCCTATGGGTCCAGACTTACGGGACACCCTGTATATATATATATATATATATTAGGGTGATGCACAATCATGACCATCGTGGATTTTTAGGGATACCCCCTCATTTGTTCCAATTTGTCACAAAAACACCCTGTGAGAAATTCCAGGTCAAACAAATAACATCCAGAGGTCGCGCCCGCCAATTGAAAATTTGAAAATTACAAAAAATTAGAGTAAAATCAAATTTTTGAATTTGTTCTTATTTTGTTGCAGGTTTGTTGCAGGTTTTGTGCAGGTTTGCTGCAGGCAGAGTGGTAGGTGATGCGTATATGAGCAAACGGCAAACAGCATTCAAGGAAATCGGTATCGCAGTGTGCTTGTGGCAGTGTCTGGGAGAGGTGCTATATCAGTGAGTCTCTCCGCCTCAATTTCTCTTCTATTTCCTGTATCTTAATTGTGATGAAAATGAGATCAAGAAGCTCAACAGATATCTGGCTGATCGGTCAACAAATAGATAAATTGAATCAAAGTAAGCTTCCATCAAAGAAAGAAGTAATTTCCTTATTCATGAATTATAAACATGTCAAGAATGAAACCGTCAGAGAAGCATTAACTTCAACCGTTAATGATGTATGGAAGTGTGGCAGAGAGCAGGAATACCAACAACCCAGAAATGTAATGTTGTGAAGAAATTAAATAAACTGTATGATGAGTGGCAAGGGCTGAAGAAGAGCAAAGGAAAAAATCGAAGTTTTCAATAGAGAAAGAGAATACATGGAAAGAAAAATTGGATGGACTCTCTGATATTGCAAATGCTAATGAGTTAATAACTATCGAAGAAGATAGAGAGTTTCTACGGCTACAAAGGGAAGGTCGAAAGGGTAAAATGATGGCAGTTGATAAGGATGAAGAAAACGTCGAAAGGAAGCTGCGAAGAGACATGAAAAAATGGATAAGAAAAGGTTACGTGAATCAAGTGCATTTGATGAAACAGTTGTTCTTGCAAGCAGCAGCAGTTCCTGCAGTGATTCACCTGCATCTATGGAAGAAGAAGTAGATCTGGAATAGCCCTCAACAAGTCAACATCCAAAAGAGGCTTTCCAAGAAAAAAATTCAAGATTATGAATGAAAATCTGCTTTCCTCATTGGATGTTGCTAAGATCAGCGACAAACCCTTGATTGTTCATTGGGATGGCAGACTCCTCGAAGACATTACTGGGAATGAGGTTCTTGATCGGTTGCCAGTCCTAATCTCTGGCAGTGGAGAAGATCAACTGCTTGGAGTGCCAAAAATAGATCATGGCACAGGAAAGGATACTGCAAATGCGGTACATCAGGCGATCATTGATTGGAATCTAATAGATAAGGTAAAAGGCATGTGTTTTGATACAACTGCATCGAACACAGGTCGTAAAAACGGAGCTTGTATCCTAATTGAACAGAAAATGGAGAAAGATTTGTTGTGGTGTCCTTGTCGACACCATATCCTTGAAATCATGTTGGAAGCAGTGGTATCCCCTGCATTACAGGCTTCATCAGGCCCTGACATTCAGTATTCAAAAGATTCAAAACAAACTGGAATAAGATTAATCTAACTTCATATGATAAATTAGAAAATTATCCACAAAAGGAAAAAGAGGAAATCATCAACTTTGCAGCAAGAAAAATCAATGAAGATCAACCTCGCGACGATTACAGAGAGTTATTGGAACTGACAATCATCTTGCTTGGCGGTACTCCAACGACTGGAATAAAATTCAGGAAGCCTGGGGCTTATCATAGAGCCCGTTGGATGGTGAAAGTCATTTATTCAATGAAAATCTTTATGTTCAAAAGTCAGTTCAAAATAACAGCAATAGAAGAAAGAAATCTAAAAGAAATGTTGGTTTTCTGTTTCAATTTATATTAAGCATTGGTTTTCAGCACCCTGCGCAGCAAGTGCTCCACGAAATGATCTGAGTCTTCTCAAGAATCTTCACAGCTACAAAAGCACAAATGAACAACTAGCAAATGCTGCTTTAGAAAAATTCAAGAATCATTTGTGGTATCTCTCAGAAGAGTTGATCGCATTGGCTTTCTTTGATGATAAAATCAGCTTTGACACCAAAAGAAAAATGAAGGAGGCTCTTACAAAATCTTCGGAGCCAGATCCTCCAAAGAAGACACAAATAGACATCAAAACTATTGACAATAAGCAGCTTGAAGATTTTGTAACCGCTAACACAAAGTCCTTCTTCAGTATACTCGGATTGTCTTCAACGTTCTTGAGCAAACCAGTAGAAGATTGGCTTCTCGATGAGAGTTATTGGGTTGCAAAGAACGTAGTGAATCACATGAAAGTTGTTAATGATATTGCTGAAAGAGGAGTGAAATTGATTGAAGATGATTATAAATTAATTACCAATGATGAACAACAGAAGCAATATCTACTGCAAGTTGTATTAAATTATCGGAAGAAGCTTCCGGACAAAACTAAGAAAACTCTCGTATCTTTGACACAACAGTAAAATTTACGAGTATATCCATTCTATGTATCTATTGTAAATATCTATTGTATTGTATCTGTTTTATGAACAAATGGAAAAGAGGAAGGTGGTATGATAGGCCTCCTGGGGAACTTCCACTAAAAAAAAATGTAACGTGACACTTCTGTACCTCCTGAGTGTCATGGAAATCAGCAAATTTTCAAATGGCGGGCGCGACCTCCACATATTCGAATTTTGACCCGAAATTTCCCCAGGATCATTTTTCCACCAAATCAAACCAAATGAGAGGGTATCTCAAAAATTTGAAACAAAAAAATTTTACTCCCCCACTTTTGCATCACCCTAATATATATATTAGCAAAATTTTCCAGAATCTATTCGAGTTTTTAAGATTATTTTTTGACGGGATGTAAATAATGGATTTACAAGCATCGCTTTGTAGTTTTAGTTCGCTTTATAATTTTAAGTTAATTTAAAGGTTTAAAGTAAAAAAAATATTCGTTAAAGACACTAATTTATACTGGGTCAAATTCGGACTGTTTACGTTTATTGTGCTTGCCGTATATAAATTGTGTGAGACTTTAAAATAAGCAAAATTTGTTTAATTGAAATAGAGAAATTGTTTTCGTAAATTCTTTTGATAAATTAATTTGTTTTTTACTTCAAATATGTATATATATATATATATATATATATATTCATCAATTTATATATTTTTTATAGGTGTGCTGATTGTTGTTTTATATCTTTTTTCTTTCTTTCATTTTCAGGACAGCTCCGAGTGATGTTTTGTATGGTTAAGCTGTTTAAATTTTTTTATTCTGAAATTAGATTTTATTGTGTTAAGGAGTGTTTTAACATTTTATTTTAGACGTGGTTCGAATTCAAACGTTAAACTGTAGGTCTATGGTGGATGACACGCTTGACCTTCGCCGGGATGAGCAATGAGGGGCGATGCGAACAAAGATTGCCGATAAAGTAGAACTTATTTAATGCATGAAGGACGGGGTAGGGGTAATGATGTAGTTAGCTTTAGATGTTGCATAGATATACTGTTACGGTACGGAAAAGGGGAGGATCTAAAATTCTATGGAATAGAAAAAATTATCCCCGATGATTATGGTGTACCTGAGAGATGGAGAGTAAAACAAGTCAACTCACTACTTCACCAGGCCAACTAGATCTATTGTAGTTATATTCCCCTTTAAACTGTAGGTCTAGGAATGGGTGAAAAGCTTGACCTTCGACGGAATGAGCATTTCTGTAGTAAATGATAAATATTATTTTCACAATGTGATTCTGTTATTCTCGGGATCGGGAAGCCGTCTTATTCCGCTCCCGAGTGATATTTTGTGAGGTTAGGCTGTTTAAATTTTTTTTTATTCTGAAATTATATTTTGTGTTAAGAAGTGTTTTAACATGTTATTTTAGACGTGGTTCGGATTCAACGTTAAACTGTAGGTTAGGGTGGAGCGAAAAATACTTTTTTTCTAGTATGAAGTTCTAATAGTGATTAAAAGTTGCATTTAGTGGACGATATACACCTGCCAAAATATGAGTTCATTTGTTTAATATTTTCAGCTGCCACCAGGGGGCTAAATTTAACACAATTTTGGGTAAAAAGGAAAAAAATGCTTCTATTTTAGGTTTATCAAACTATTATAAAATTTTATCTTAGAATAGTTTGATTAAGATTCTTAAATGATAAGAATTCGTTTTGTAAAAATGCCTTTTCATATGCTTAATATCTTCAGCTGCCACAAGAGGGCTGAAGTTAACTTAAAAATGACAATTAAGTATGATTCTGTATTTACTTGAAAAAGGGAACAGTAATAAATTAGGATGTCTCTCCTCCTTTATACTGGCTTGAGACAGTTAAGAAACGTTATTTCGTGCCTTAGCGGAGTTACCACCCTTTCCCCAACAAACCTCCCTCTAGAAAGGGTTCTTGCTGAAGACTATTTAGTAATTTGCTTTTGTGTCAAATTTTGGCTGTTTTTTTCTTGATTCTAATGTAGCACGAATCCAACCGTCTCTGTTTGTAGGTCCGCAGACTGATCCAGCAGCGTCTGTAACGAGCTTGACGCATCTCTCTACGGCTTGTGTATGACATGGAAACTGAAATAATTCTGAATGAAGAGTAGTACCATGTTTGATGCATGATTCAATATCATCAAGAGAAACTCCTTTGGTTATCGGTGGTTCTGCTATCTGAAAATCTTGCCACATAATGAGATCTGTATAGTCTTTGGCATAAAAATTTATTTCTGGCACCTTAAAATACCTGATAACATCTGTTTCTTGAATGCATGCCCTTGCTTTTATGATACGCCTAAATCCCAACTGACGCACATGCTCCCTTTCATCAGCTATCATTGCAATGAGAATGTTTTCTTGATTTGCGTAATATGCATTTCGCTGAATGACTGAGTCATGTACTCTCCTAAGCTCTTCACGGAGATACCGGCTTCTTGCAATCATATGCCACATATGTTTAGCACCATATTGGCATAATGGTTTACGCTTTATCTGAAACCACATTGGTGCGTATACCCTAACAATGAAAGTAGCTAATTCTTGTAAATTGCCTGAAGGATTCTCTGTGCTTGCATATAACCGCAGAGTCCTGTTTGCTGTGGTGAGCCACCTTGAATGTGATATATTGCCTGGACTCTTATGACTAAGACTCTTTGAGAATGTTCCACTTGATATAGCCTTGTGAATTTCAAGAAGGTATTTCTGGTCAGTACTTATGTCATCTACATCAACTTCACATATGTCCTCTTGAATTTCAATGGGTTTGAAGTTAACTATGGGAAGCTTTTCACAGTCTGAAAGTGCTCGGCCAATTTCTCCTGAAAATGCTCTTGGTCCAGTAGTGGTACCATCCAAGTGATGAAACAGATGGCGCAATGGAAGTTCATTAAGGTGTAAAAGGCATATCAGCCACTGCAATGGCTTATTAAAGGCTTCTTCTAGTAATCTTATTGTGCCTCCAATACTACCAGTGTTAACCGCTGTCGAATCACAGCCAACTGCAACGATGTTCCCTATATCAACATTCCTTTCTTTCAAGCAATTCACTAGCGCTGTGCAAATGTATTTAGCTTTGCCACTGGAAGGTGTCACATGTGCAAAGTACAGAGAGTGTGGTTCAGATATTATGCTGATATGCTCTTCGCGTTTGGTTCTTTGGTGGTTAGAGCCATCACTCTCCTGGACTTGAATCATTGTTTTATCCTTTCGGCCATCAAAGTATAATCCCCGCATGGTTTTTGGCTCTCCTATCTGTTGTAGTTCCTTTCTCTGTTTTTGTCTTTCACGTCTTAGCTTACTTCTGTCTATAATATTCCCTTTGTCTTCGGGAGTAACAATTTTAAGATCTGCCAATACTGCAGAAGCAATAGCAGCCCCAGCTCTGTCCGACATTTTAAATCTATCACAAGTAATTGCTAATGAAGGCAGTGGCTCACGCATCTGTTGTTCTGATATTACATATTGAGTCGAGGTTGTATCTTCTCATTATCTTCAGATATCTCTTCTAGTTGTTGAAGTTCACTTGTCTCTGTTTCGATTTGTAAGTTGGACGTATTGGTTATAGCAGCACTAGTTGTTTGTGAGGATTCCAGACGTGCTTTTTCCATTTCCTTTCGATGTTCTCTTGCTTGTAATCGTCTTGTGTGTGTTATGTCAATGCTTCCTATCACCATTATTCTGCGTGTTCGTTGGTCATTTAAAAAATCCTGCTCTTTTGGAGGGACTTTCTTACTCTTCACATGAGCATCTCCTAAACTCCTTACATTTGCAGGTGCAGATGTCAAACAAAGTGCATTTTGAAGAGTTTTCAAATTCTTCAAGCTGATTTTTGTACTTAGGCTGATCCTTGCGTGACTTGTATGGCTTTAATAAGGACCTGTATTTATCATGGTACACTCGCATCATCTGTAAAACGCGTGTATGTGAAACTATTGGCAAAGAGGCCTTCTTCCAAATATTTTCTACTTTTTTGGAAACTGCCTCTTGTATTTCAGAAAATGAAGGCTCCTTGTTATTCATCTGCTCCTTCACTAAATGTTTTGTGAACAGGTAATCTTTCATAATGCAGTTATAAGTTGGTAGTTGCATATCACTCATCTCACAAGGTACTTCAAATATGGCACACTTCATATGTTCTCTAGTGAAATGTTTATATTTAGTATTTGATGCCATAATATTTTTAAGAAAAATTCACAATCACAAAATATCCTGTAACATCAAAACATTATATAATTAATATATATAATATATTTTATAAGTATATATAATATATTATATAAATATATAATATATTATATAAATGAACTAAAATTATATAATACATTATAACAAGCATTTTATAATAAAGTCAATATTATCTCTATATAAATCACTTTAAAATAAAGTTTTATAATATTCCGATCATATTAAAAAACTCTCCGATCAACTGAGCGACTAGGCCTACTACCTGAGAAGACAAGTGTTAACACACTGTTCTAATGACTCACAGAAAGAAATTCCTTCACACCAAAACCCTCCCCCACAACCCTCCCCAAACCCTCCCCCACAACATTCAGTGTAGTCTCAACATGACTCAGTTACTCTAAATTGTGTTAACTTCAGCTCTCTTGTGGCAGCTGAAGATATTAAGCATATGAAAAAGCATTTTTACAAAACGAATTCCTATCATTTAAGAATCTTTATCAAACTATTAGATAATTCTAAGATAAAATTTTATAATAGTTTGACAAACCTAAAATATAAGCATTTTTTTCCTTTTTACACAAAATTGTGTTAACTTTAGCCCCCTGGTGGCAGCTGAAAATTTTAAACAAATGAACTCATATTTTGGCAGGCATATTTCGTCTACTAAATGCAACTTTTAATCACTATTAAACTTCATACTAGAAAAAAAGTATTTTTCGCTCCACCCTACTGTAGGTCTAAGGTGGAGTGGCACGCAAGATCTTCATTAGAATGAACAATTTGGATAGGTCCCGGTTTGTATATTATTATTTTTCATTATACAGTGCGTTCGAAAAGACTCTCCGCAGTCAACCAACACTTTAATAAAAGTGTTTGACAATAAGTGTAGACGAGTTGCTCTCTGCCTGCAAAATGGTGGAAAACACTTTCAACACATGCTGTAAAATCAAAAGGTTATGTAATAAAATGACGAAATCAGGGTTGAATGAAAACATTGTAGTTTTTCAATTTCCTATGCGTTTAACATAGCACTGCGGAGAGACTTTTCGAACGCACTGTGTATATATACTCCTCGTTCGTAGTTCTTATGCTATTATTATTTTTTATTGCATATATTCTTTCGCTTGTATAGTAATGTATATTTATTTTCAATATATTTCATGAAATTGGATCCAATAACACTGTGTAACACTTATTCTGTTCATATAGCATTTGTGGGTGCTGAGTCCAAATCTGGCCTTAGTTTGTGTATATCATCAATGGTTTCAGAGATAATCCATTTTTCATGTTTTACTAGTATAATGTTTTTATGGGCGCAGCAATATCAGAATAATCAGGAATTGTTGAGAACAATCCGTATGTTTGTTGACAGTTTCTTGCTCTAGAATTTGCCCGAAACTTCCACTGTGCTATATAAAGAAGAGCGCAGAGTCTGAGAAGTCAGTAAGTGTGAGCACACAAAGAAAGCAGGTTGTTTGTCTGAGGGTTACCAGCACTGAGGTACTGCGTTTCTGTGCTTCTCTGTGCTGACGATTTGAGTGTTATCGATCCTTTTTTATTGATTGCGAACATTATTTCAGTGTTGTGAATACATCTTTTCTCTGGAATCTGTAATCTGTTGCAGATTTAATAACTCTTCTCTCTATATCTGCAGGTTATGATTAATATAGTACAGTTTGGTAAAGAGAATGGCAACTAGAGCTTGTAAACACTCGCCGGATATATTCTGCTACGTTTGTGGGTATTACATAGGCCCCAAGCAAGTATCGCACAAGATTGTGAAAGGTACCAAGTTGTGGTTCGCGTATCGGCTCTATTTTGGAATGCCTATGGGTGACCAAGATAAGCCCTGGGCACCCCATGTGATCTGTGGAAGCTGCCGCTCCACACTTGAAGGGTGGCTGCGGGGAGTAAGCAAGGCAATGCTCTTTGCGGTACGCAGAATATGGAGAGAACCAAAGAGCCACCACGACGATTGCTACTACCGCATGGTAGATGTTTCTAAGTACAGGAAAGTTAAAGGAATTCAGACTCTTCAGTATCCAAGCATAGCCTCGTCCAGAGCTCCTGTACCACATGGCGAAGGTTTTCCAATACCACGTCCACCAGAAGAGTATCTATCCATTAATTTACCTTCTGTATTTACAGACTGTGGGTCATTATGTGTCGATTTTTCTTAGTGCTGATGCTCTTCTACATATATAGCTATGCCTATATTTTGTTTCTTTGCTTTGCAGGTTGAAAATGAGGATGCAGCTAGCTCATCTGAGATCTCGGCTGGTGAGGACAGTCATGATGAAGAATATACAGCAACTTTCAGTACAAACCCTCACTTTCCAAATCAGAGGGAATTGGACGACTTAATTAGAGATTTGGGTCTGACGAAATCAGGGTCTGAGCTTCTGACCTTCAGACTCAAAGAGTGGAATTTGCTTGGAGAAGACTGCAAGAGCACTGTATACCGAAAGCAGCATGAAGAGTTTGCAAGGTTCTACGATGTCAGTGGCTCTCTCTGTTATTGCAGCGAGGTTAATGGTCTATTCACAGCTCTTGGGTTAACACATATACCCTCAGAGTGGCGCCTATTTATTGACAGTTCAACTCGGAGTTTAAAAGCTGTTCTACTCCACAATGGGAACAAATATCCATCTATACCAGTTGCACATTCTGTTCAAATGAAAGAGGACTATGAAAATGTCAAACAACTGCTCACTCAAATCAGGTATGAACAATATAACTGGGACGTGTGTGGTGATTTCAAAATTATTGGTTTCCTGTTAGGTTTACAAGGAGGGTTTACTAAATATTCATGTTTTCTTTGCCTTTGGGATAGCAGGGCTTCAACTGAATACTATAAAACAGTTCAGTGGCCTCCACGTGAAGGCCTGCAACCAGGAAAGTACAATGTACTCATGGAGCCTCTTGTGAAGCCTGACATAGTTCTGCTACCATCTCTCCATATTAAGTTGGGTCTAATTAAGCAGTTTGTAACTGCGTTAGATTTTGGAGGGGAAGTTTTCCAAAGATTCGGGTCAAGTTCCCTAACCTCTCTGAGGCCAAAGTCAAGGCTGGCATCTTTGTAGGACCACAAGTCAAGGCGCTGTTGAATTCAAAGAACCTTGTAGCCGAGATGACTCCGATCGAAAAAGAGGCTTGGTGTTCTTTCCGTGATGTGGTTCGTGGGTGTTTAGGCAACCATAAAGCACCAAACTATAAGGATTCAGTGTCAAACTTGATTAAGTGCTATGGCAAAATGGGGTGCCGTATGTCTTTAAAATTACACTATCTGCATTCACATCTAGACTTTTTTCGTGATAACCTGAGCGATGTGAGTGAAGAACATGGCGAAAGATTCCATCAAGATATTCAAACGATGGAGAAAAGGTACCAGGGCCATTGGGATGCTTCTATGATGGGAGACTACGTATGGTCGCTGATCAGAAAGGGTAAGAATGTTCATACGCCGAAGTCGCGTTCTTCAGTGCATTTTTAAGGAACGCACACTGCATAACGAGGCTTGTTATTCTCTTATCGGTTCTCCTCATGATATATATTATATCCTTTGCACCATTTTGGGTTTGTCAAACAATTTTAGCTCAATAAACATTAATTTCCAATAGTGTTTTTATTTTCAGAAAATATTTATGTTAGCCTTCCTTATATACTTTGCCATATGAAAAGTGTGATAACCTATATTTTTGAAACGGTTGATGATAGAGCAAAACCAATATCAGTTTTTGAATCAGCGCCCCGAAATCATTAAGAAATGACAGAAAAATCACAATAAACAGAAATTTTTTCAAATTTTGTTACCGAGTGTAATTTATCTAAATAAACAGTGATGTGATGGTGTTTTATTTAATTCTTTTGGATGTGTATATAAACTTTATTATTATTATTATTATTTAATTATACTAAATGGCTGGTTAGGCCTTCTAAGTCAACTGGCGGGTTAAGCCAGCTGACGGATTATGCCAATCCAATAATTCGTCTAAATAAAGAGTGATGTGGTGGTGTTTTATTTAATTCTTTTCGTTGTGTATATATAAACGTTATTATTATTAATTATTTAATTATACCAAATGGCTGGTTAGGCCTTCTAAGTCAACTGACAGATTATGCCAACTGGTGGGTTAAGCCAGAATATATGCTTTAATTAAATAAATAGCGCAAATTGGCAACTCAACCAGATACGCCAACTGGCTGATTAAGCCAGAATATATGCTTTAATTAAATAAATAGTGCAAACTGGCAACTCAGCCTTCTAAGCCAACTGGCTGATTAAGCGAGAATATATGCTTTAATTAAATAAATAGTGCAAACTGGCAACTCAGCCTTCTAAGCCAACTGGCTGATTAAGCTATCTGGCTGATTAGGGACATAGTAAGTCAACGGCCGCTCGGCTGAAGTCTTAATATGCGCTTGGCTCCTGTCAAGCGAACACCTCTCCTCTCTCTCCTCTCTCTTATGTTAGGTATACCCCTTTGGGGGGGTGAGGCCGTCACAACTTATCCCCCAAAGATTTCTCCCCAAGCGGGGGTTCATTGCAACTTGGGGGATAACTCCGCCTCCAAGTTGCATAACCCCTTGTTGCTCTTGCAACATTCCTCCCTCCCCATTTAGGGGGGCCTTCAACAAGGGGAAGTAGGGGCTGCAACTAAAGGGGGGTTGGCACTATGGGTGCCTTGCAACAAAGGTGGGTGGGGTGGGGTTGGCACTCTTGCAACATTTACAACTGCATTGCACTCTACCATTTTGCGGTCATACTGCTAGAGCCTCATCTTAATTATGGGTCGAAAGTCGCAGTTTCATGTCACGAAATTAGGTATTTTAAAATCAAAAACGTATTTCCAGGTTTTCCGAATTCTTAACATTAATTTTAATTTCAAATGTTATTTGCCTTTTGTCACTGGAGGAGAAGTAGTTTCCTACAGCGATATTATCAATTAAGTCTAGGTCTTTACTCAAACTAAATCAAGAATATTGCGATCTCTTGTGGTTTTCTTGATCATTTGAAAAAGTGAACTTTTGAGCAAACCCTCGTAAAGTCGACGACAGGAATTAGACTGTAAAGGACCACTCCAATCTCTGCAAGGTAAATTAAGATCTCCCATAATTATCACATCATGTTCGCTATATACATAAAAAAATAGTTCCTGAAGTCTATTATCACTATCGACAGTCTGAGAGGGACGCCTATATACTAATCCTATAATTAATTTCTTTAATGAGTTGTCTTTAATTTCAACAAACTTATCATTATATTATCAATTTCTGCAGTGTTTTTAATTATGTGTTTAAAGTATGACCGAATGTATAGTCTCTGATTGTTGAATTAACCAGGAGTACGATATTCTTCGAGAAAATCTCTACGCTCTCTATTTAATTAAGATTCAGTAATTAGTACAACCTCAAATTTTTGATCAAGGACAATAATTTATTGTTCATCAAATTTAAGCTTTAAATTTCGAGCATTAATATAAAATACATTTATAAAATCTTGAGTACCACAGTAGAATCATGAGGTTCTTCGTAGAGGCAATCGTTCACTGGAAGGAAAATTTATGTTAAGGTGGTCGCTTTCGTAGGAGTTACGCCGTTTTTTACTGAAAAGACATCGCAGAGCGATGCAATAGTCTACCAAGACGAGCTGTTCCCATACAATACACATTTATTCAGACTCCACCTATAAACTGTGCCCGCTAAAGTTCAGAGTCGAACGTCACGCACATGTTTTTTATTTATTTTTTCTCCTTATCACCATCCTTATCACCCTTCCCCCCTTATCTTCCCCAGAACCCTTTTCAGAAATTTAAATTTTGTTTTCCCCCTTTATCCCCATTTTCAACTCTTTTACCCTCATTCCCCTTAGTTTCACTCCCCTCGTTTCCCTTCGCCCCTTTCCCTTCAGTTGGCACTGGTACCCCCACCCCCTCGAACTTTTTGCACATATATACAGTATATGTATATATATATATATATATATATTTATTTATTTATTCTTATTTATTTCTCCCTTATCACCTTCCTTCTTATGTTATTCCCTTATCTCCTCACTCCCCTTAGTGCCACTCCCCAAACTTTCTCTTCGGCACTGGCACCCCCACCCCTCCCCTTTCACCTCACTTGGCACTGGTACCCTTGCCCCCTCTCACTTTTTCAACATGTGTATTTTTATTTATTTTTCCCTTATTACCATCCTCCTTATCTTATACACCTTATTATCTACCCACCCTCCTTTGAGAGATTAAAATTTTGCTTTTTCCCCTCTTCCCCTCAGTGACACTCCCCTCGTTTCCCTTCATTTGGCATTGGCACCCCCAATCGAACTTTTTGCACATATGTATATATATTTTCCTGTATCACAATCCTCATTATCTTTTTCCTTCCTCCTTATCATGTCCCCACCTTTGAGAAGTTAAAATTTGTGCTTTTTCCCTTTTCCTCACCCCCTCTCACTTGGCACTGGCACTCCCTCTGCCTAAATGGACTGATACTACTCATGGCACATAACTAACTGTGGTCACCAGCTTGTCATTAGCTAAAATATCTTTGTATTTTGCTCGAAAGTATATTATATCGGGTGGCCCAAAAAAACGCCCTGAGATTTGAACATCAATAACTTCAAAAATATACACTTCACACTTCCAAAATTTACAGAACTTTTACCTCAATCTATTGATAAGTTATAAAAATTTCAGACCTCTACATAAATTTTTTTTTCCACATCTGACGGAACAATGAGGTATGGTGAAAAAAACGAATATCATAAATCTTAAACGTGTATAGCTGTACCTGGCAACTATTCTAAGACTTGTATTATTTTCCTTAGCCTATGGATAATCTGTTAGTCTCTGAAAAACGTCAGATGATATAGGCTACGCCCATCTTAAATACTGTTTTTTAAACTTACCCTTCAAATTATGGTTCTAACTGATGGTGAAAAAGCGGTGATTGAAAAGTGTTACTTGGAAAAAAGATGGACTGGGACAAGAATTTTAAGGAAATTTCCAGGAATAACTTGTAATGTTGCGTCTGTGAATAGAATAATTAAAAAACTTAAAGCAACCGGTTCGACGGCAAGAAGCGTGGAAGTGGTCGGCCTAAAAGAGTTTACACACAAAAGAATATAGTAGTGATCGAAATAATGAACATATCTGAAGAGGATCGACTTGGGTCACACTGCTCTCAGAGGAAAATTGCAAGAAATTTAGGTATCAGTCGAAGTTCCATACAAAGAATGCAGAGAACGGTAGGATTTAAAGCATTTAAAAGGATCCTTGTTTCAAGACGTGACAGAAATGTAAGAGCTAAAAGAAAAATTCGTTGTAGAAAATTGCTTGATAGATTTTCGTCCAATGATGTTAAAAAATAGTTTTTACAGATGAAAAAGATTTCAGCATCGAGATTGCTCGAAACTCCCGGAACGATGTTGTTTATGGTCGGCGTAAGAAAGACATTCCTCCATCAAGACTTTACCACCAGACAAGTCGGTTTTCCAAAAAATCATGGTATTAGCAGGTGTATCGTGGAATGGAAAGAAGAAAATTCATTTCATTTCAGAAAATACAAAAATTAATTCAGAAACCTATGTAAATCTCTTAGAGGAGAATCTTTTGCCTGATTGTCAGTGTCTGTATTATGGAAACGATTTCATACTCCAACAAGATGGTGCTACAGCTCATACTAGCAAGTTCACACAGGATTATCTACAACAGAATGTAATCAACTTCAATAGAAAAAACAACTGGCCCTCGCAATCACCTCATTGCAATCCCATGGATTATTGCATATAGAACACTCCAGCAGAGAAGATTTATGAAAGCCAAACAGAAAAGTTTACAGAAATGGAATTAAAGAAAAAAATCCTCGAATATTAGGACAAAATAATAATAGCAGAAATCAGAAAATGTATCATATCGTGGAAGGAAAGGTTAAGATTAGTTTGTAAGCAGGACGGCGGACATATTGATCATATTTGTTGATAAAATGTGACTAATAAAAATTTTTCAGTTTATAGTATTCGTTTTTTTCACCATACCTCAATGTTCCCTCAGCTGTGGAAAAAGTATTTTATATAGACGTCTGAAATTTTTGATGGCTTATCAATAGATTGAGGTAAAATGTTTTGTAAATTTTGGAAGTGTGAACTGCATATTTTTGAAGTTATTGATGTTCAAATTTCAAGTTTTTTTTGGACCACCCGATATAATATTTTTGCGTACACTAATTATACAAATGAGACGAAAGAGAGAGGAGGAAAAAATCAGAAAGGAAAAGAAAACAAAGGGAGTGACAGAGGTAAGAAAAAAGTCAGACCAACACAGAACGCCAAAGTTTTTCTAATATGATACTGTTTCTTTTGCTAATAAATATTTAAAATATTAATTAATATTTGTGTTTTTCCCAATGCTCACTTTTCTCACTAACACTTGACATACTTAGTCCACTTCCGTTTTTCAATGAAAATTTTCAAACGTGATTGTATTTCAGATCTCGCATGAGTGAACTAGAATTTAACCCATTGTTTGTATTTGCGGTTTCCTCAAAATTCAGTTAGGTATAAGTGAAACTAAAACAATTTATCACTGTCAACTTTAATGACCTATTTAGATTAAATGTACTGATAACAATCTCTGTTACGTGGCTTTGTTGACTTTAATTCTCTTAATCTGTTTTTCTGGCTGTGGGCTCTGGTGAGGAAGGTTGTGTGCCACTTCTTTCTTATGTACTATGTATGCTTAAAGTATATCTGTGTGTATCTTATGTAAGCGTATATTTTAGTGGAGGAGTAACGAATGTAGCAAACATAAATAATACATTAATAAATATAGTATACGAGTATACCTTTCAACCTTTCAAATGTTCCGTGCGATGATTCCTCATTTCACGAAGGTCAAGTTTGTCGCCCCTCCTCTCGAGTTAGCCTGGTGAAGTAGAGAGTTGGTTTCTTGTACTCTCCATCAAACATAGCCAGGTACGCCCGGCTTAATTGGGATTGTTCTGAGCCAGGCGTCTAATCTTCTTTTGAAGATGTCCCCCTCGACACCACTCGTGTTCCTAAGTTCTTTGGGCAGCTGATTAAACAGTCTTGGTCTTGGTCCTCCTTAACCTCTTTCAGGGTTAAGGATGTTCCCTGTCCAGTCTTTAATTTGGGAACACAATACAGTCTTCCTTTTCTTCTTTCCACTGTTGTTTGGGGAGTTATAGGGTTCAGAGTAAGATTAGGGGCTAGTTTCTCTATTATTTTCAAGTGTAAATAATGGTGTGTGTGTCTCTTCTCTTTTTTAGTGAATATAGGCTTAATTCGTGTAACCTTTCCCAGTAATTTATTCTTTGCACCCATTGATCGTGGATGTGAAGCTTCTCTGAATCCCTTCTAGCTGATTAACGTCTTTTTATATGGGGATGTTAGGACCGAGCAGTATTCCAGCTTGGGTATGATCAGTGTTTTCAATAGAGGAATCATTATATTCCTATCCCTTCGTTTAAAGGTCCTCAGTATCTGCCGAGTTACTCTCTTTGCTCTGTTTACTGCTATCTTATTTTGTGTTTTAAATTTCGCATCATCAGTCATTACAACCTCTAAGACTTTTGCTTTAGAATTTCTCTGAATTTCCTGTCCATCTGGGATATAATATTCCATGGATTTGAGGTCCTCTCTTTTTCGTACTGTAACAGCTGAAATTTCTCAGTGTTAAACTTCATATTGTTGTCTTCTGTCCACTTGTAGATTCCGTTCATGTCTGTTTGTAGAGATCTTATATCTTCTGGGTTTCTTATTTTTCTACTGATCTTTGTGTAATCGGCAAAGGATGTTACTGTGCTGTCTCTAGTAACATCCTCATCTATGTCAGTTAGCATGATTATGAAGTGTAGTGGAGCTAATACTGTTCCTTGTGGTGGTGAGCTGAGGACCTCTGATTTTGCTGAAGATATTCCTTGAACTGTAACTACTTGCCGCCCCTCACTAAAGAAATTATATATCCATTTTCCTATTTTTCATGTTATTCCTATATATGAGGGCCACTCAATATATTTTGCCCCACCTTTTTTCTTTCTTTCCAAGTTTCCTTGTAAGTTCCAAAAATTTTGTACACAAGTAGTTACATACCTTTTTTGCAAGTTTTTATTTTTCCACATAGTCTCCATCCTTTTCTACGGCTTTCCTCCACCTCGAAACAAGGGCCTTTATTCCTTGCTGGTGAAAGTCCGCTGGCTTCCGCTGGAGCCACCTCTTAACTTCCTCAAAAACCTCATCGTCACTCTGAAACTTTCTTCCACGAGTAGTATCCTTCATTGGCCCAAACAAATGGAAGTCTGAAGGTGCCAGATCTGGGCTGTATGGAGGGTGAGGTAACATAGTCAAGCGCATTTCTGTGATGGCCTCTCTTGTTTGCAAACTGTTGTGTGGTCTTGCGTTATCGTGCAAAAGAAGGACGTCTTCCAGTTTTCTTGCCGGTCGAACTCGCTTTATACGTCTTTTGATTTCTGTAGGGTAGCAATATATGCCTCTGAGTTGATTGTTCTTTCTTCATAATGTCCACCAGAATCACCCCTCTCATATCCCAGAAGATGGTGGCCATAACCTTTGCTCCAGGGAGCCATTTTGAACTTTTTCTTGCGTGTGGAGTCTGCGTGATGCCACTGCATAGATTGGCATATTGTTTCAGGTTCAAAGTGGTGTACCCAAGTCTCATCCCCAGTCACAGTTCGTGGAAGGAAGTCATCCCCTTCTGTATCGTATCGAACCAACGACTCAGAAGCAATTTGTTTTCTTTGGGCTTTGTGATCTTCAGTTAGTTCGCGAGGAACAAACCGTGAACACACTTTTGGGTATCCCAGTTGCTGAATTATTGTATTCACACTTCCTTCACTAATTCGTAGCTCCAGTGATAGCTCCTTGTATGTGACGCGCCGATTTGATCGAATGATGCTGTTAGCACGTTGCACAGTGTGAGATGTCACAACCGATGATGGGCGACCGCTGCGTGGCTCATCATCAAGGCTGGCTCTCCCTCTCTCCGATGATCTCACACGTTTAGACGAGCGTGCAACTGTGCTTCGATTAACAACAGCATCTCCTTAAACATTTTGTAGACGTTTGTGAATATTTCCAATTATTTCCTTCTCTGCTGTTAAGAACTCGATAACAGCTCTCTGTTTACGACGCACATCACTGTCAGACGCCATTTTCGAAACTGCGTTAACCATCGATTTTATACAATGGCATTTAAAGGCAGTTTTATACAAGGAGGGAAGGTTCAAACTGGAAAAATCCGGTTATGTGAAGCGCAGAAAGTTCAAACTTAGTGCCCAAAAGACATTTCAGCTCCATGACCTATTATTTGGCTAAGAAAAAAGGGTGGGGGGGAATGGGACAGCCGTGAATAATATGGTTGGAAAAAATGGAGCCAAGCCCAGTCCCACGCTGATATCTCACTCCTCGGTAGACTGTGAAGGCCTTCGGGTCATTATAACTGAATGAGACGAAAGTGTAGCTTCATTGTTGAGCTCCCATCACCGAATGGGAAATTTTTTCCCTCAATCGTTCTTATATATATTGAGATATTGGGTAATAGATTAGTCGTAACATTCACATAATAATATGTATCGTATTTTACGCCTCATAAGACGCTACTTTTTTCCTGAAAAACGTCTCCAAAAATCACTTAAGGGCTCATATGTTATTGTTTTGTTTAATGTTCTTTTAATAAAGTTATGGGAATATATTTTTTGTCAGGCTGATAAATCTTCGAGATATTTTTTTCCTAAATATTCTTTGCTAAATATAGGGTGCGTCTTACCACTTGTAGCGTCTTACGAGGCATAAAATACGGTAATGCTGAAACTCTTCCCTCTATGGTTGGGAATGTGTACAATGCGCAGCAGGCGCGCCTGGGTGTCCCCAACAAATTGATGATCCAAGATATTGCTGTAAATATAGGACATGTCTTGGGATGGATAACTTTCACCCAATTTCTCCAACTTCAACTGATACATTAAGCTGAACAAGTCATGTTGTGCCTTGTGAAAGGTATCTCTTTGGAGGGTTGCACCATATCGACCCTCGGCAACAATTGTGAACAGCTCTTTGGCTTTAATATTTCTACTAAGCATTGATTTTAATTTCAACGTGCGTGTAGGCGTGTCTACGTTTACGACTTTAAAAACTAAGTCGTTCGTCAGGTACGACTTTTCAAGACGCTTGTTTAACCCCGTCAAACTGTCTGTGGCTGTGTCATAATGACCGATTCCTAGTGCTACATTTTTACTATAGTACTGTACCTCACCGAAAAGGACTGATTGCATAGTGTTGTCTAAAGTTATGCCTAATTTTTCGCACTCATCGACTCTTCTAAGGATCAGAAATATGATATGTTCATTTTCAAGAGTTAAAAATTTGGTGGCTAGCTGGAATTCACAAACACCAACTTCGTACGAATCACGTTCCAACTTAATGGGCCCATGGAGTTCTGTTACAAAGTTGGCCAGGGTGTTGTTAGGATGTACAGACAGAAAAGAGGACAGGAGTTTCACAGTGGTGAAGCGCCATGTTGTATACTATTTGACGCGTTCGGTGGAGAAGGGGCGAACGCAACATTTTCGAATTATGCCACAAAATGCAGTTAAAGTTTGTAAACTTTAAACCTTTGTATTTTTCCGGTTTATTGAAATGTTGTATGAATTTGAACACATATTTGAGTAAAATATTGTTGTGTAATATGTCGATATAATAAAACGCCAAGAAATTTTACAATATTATTTATTGATAGCTTCTGATGTTAACTGGTGTAATCCATTATTTGGTCCTCTTCGTCGAATGTTGTATTACCTGCTTCAACTGTTTCGGTTTCTTCCAGTTCCTTTAACAATCTTGCATAATAGTTCACTGCAGTTGCAGGCATTAGGTCTGATAATTCTTTGAGATCTTTTATTTTTTCCTTAGTTATTGGCAGCAATTGGGAATACTTTGGTTGCAGTGTCTGCTGGGCTAGATTGAATAAACTGACACTGTAGGATTTTTTCCTTTTCTGCAGTCTGACGGGATGGCTATTATCTGGGGTTGTGCGGTATGCAGTAGATATTACGTAGCCTTCTTTGTGTTGAAAGTCAAATATTAACTTTCTTGCATCTGTAAATTTAGTAGTTGTTGATTTCTTAATGACAATGCACGTTTTTAGGACGTCAAAATCGAGAAAATCAGCCTGTTTCGTTTCTACAACTAGGAAGCGCTGCGAAACGGCTGTAGTTATGGCCGTAACATAATCTTTTTTGGTGTAAATAATATTGCTGTAATTACTTTTT
This sequence comes from Bathynomus jamesi, assembly GCA_023014485.1. NCBI lineage: Eukaryota > Metazoa > Arthropoda > Malacostraca > Isopoda > Cirolanidae > Bathynomus > Bathynomus jamesi. The sequence goes on along the minus strand of JAJOZX010001923.1, from coordinate 262,024 downwards.
ATATTTTGTTCAATTTGGCCAAATTGAGCATCACAGGGCATTGTCGAGTGACCAGAAAGTAGATAGATGTGTTCAAAGTGAAGCAATGATGCGGAGTGAATTTCTCTGAGATATATTAAAACCTAAATTTTACCGTGAAAGAGTGCAGACTAACATCTAATTTTTTGCATAGGTAAAGCAAAGGTTTTAAAGGATAATTATACGACAAAAAACTCATTTTTCGAATTTTGTGGCGTTCGCCCCTTCTCCACCGAACGCGTCATTTAAGCTTCATCATTGCAGCAGCTTTTTTACAGGTGTTGAAGCTTTCTGGATAATCTAGCCATTTCACCAGGTACATTTTCCTCTTTCCTGAACCTTTGCTGCCTGAAATTTTTTCAATTTTAAACACATTTTTTCCTAAATTAAATGCCACTTTCTGCAACTCCTCGCGGTAAAAGCCTCCAACGATTTCCTTCCCATTCCTTCCCATTCAAATCTCGCTTTTAGGTCTCATAGCACTAACTTTAAAAATCTCACGTGTCCATCCTTGTTCAAATCCCTTCGCGAATTTATTTCCCGAACGCGATAGCCTTACATAATCATTGATTTTGAAACGTGTAGATTGTGGTGGCGATGTTCCACCTCTTCTCACATCAGTCTCTGGGCTTGTACCTCTTTCTAAAACTTCGTTACGTGTTGTGCTAATCATACGGTGGTGTGAACGGTTGTATGACGAGGCCAATGATCCAAGAATGTTTATATATCTGTGTGTTTTTATGGGTAAAATAGCGATGCATGCGTTCCTTTATGGTACGTTGAACTCTTTCAGCTAAAGATACCTTATGTATAGAATTGCTAGTGTAGTAACTGATATTAAACTCTGTCCGCATGTTCTGAAAAGCACGGCCTATAAATTCTTTCCCCATATCCGTACAAAAATAGCCGGGAACCCTTTTTTCTTTCAACATCAGCTTTTTGATAGCTTTAGCAACTGTTTCAGGCGATTTATTTTTCAGAGAAATTAGCCACAGATATTTAGAGAAAACATCTATTATGAATAGGATGTAGCGGTAGCCATCATTATACACTGAATATCTTTGCATGTCTCTTAAATCCGCTTGCCAAATAGAGTTATTCGAAGCCGCTGTTGTCCTGGCCGTTTTAAACTTTTTTCTCGGCTTATGAAGTGTATAAGCATCCTGCTCACACAAAACCTCTCAACATCTTTTTTCCCTACTCCATCATTGTAAACACCTCTGTACAGTCTTTTAACACCGCCATAGGAGGCGGGGTGAGAAATGTCATAATAGCGTTTTCTTAATATGTTAGCCAATTGCGTATTTTAGAGACACGTGGATAAGGTTAGCCGTTTGGTCTCTTCTTTCTCCTCTTCAGAGATGTTACTGCTGGGGGTAATGGCGTACGTTTTGGGGACATTTATTTGTTGTAGTCTTGTTTTAATACGCTTCCATCCTGTTAGTGAGGGCCTGTCCTACTTTCTCACCAGATCATGGACAATGTCGACGATATTGGATCCCTGTACCTTTGTTCCTTCAAAAATTACCCTCCCTCTATCGGTCGACTGTATGATGGGGTCCTCACTCAATAGATTATAAAGACTTAAGCCTTTATTCCTCAATGTATGTGGGAGACTGCTTTTTAATACATGCTCAATGTGTTGCGTTCCGTTATTCTTTGTCTGGTCATCTCTAACGTCGGGCGCAGGTCCTATGTCGCCATGCTCATCGTTGCTAGCGCTGCGCCAAGAAGCCACGGGGAGATCTGTCGGATGCTTATAATCTTTGTACTTATGAATAAATTTCTGCAAAGTCTCTTGGTACAAGATCCTTTTCTCATCAAATGACTTTTCACTCTTTAATAGGGCTAAAAATTCGCTTTCCATTCTTTTAAGCCTACTTTTACTGGATTCTAGAACCGTGTCTGGAATCTTTGAACTTTGCAGTGAAACATACACCTCGTGCGAAACCACTACCACTTTCTTCATTACATTAATCTAGTCAGTAAAGGTCCCAAAACTGAAAATAAGATGAGGAGGAATGAGCCCCCTCTTTTCACAATAATTCGCTTTTTCTTCACCACATTTTGACTTTTACGAGCGAGCGCACGTATTATGTTCTTGTAACGACGTAGGCGAGCCTTCTGAGGGGTTTCATTGGCACATTACATTTTATAACATTGAGACAGAGTTCACAGATGCATTTTAAAAAGTCGGGGGTCGATATTTTTAACAAACATCTTTTGCAATGCCCGGGGCAATCGTTGATAGATTTTTATTAATTCAAGATATTTCTTCAGCCTATTTGTCATCTGGAATATACACCGTTTTAGGTTCGTTTGGGAATATATTCGTTCTCAGAAGCACCCTAAACGTGTTTCGCGGATGAAGGTCACAAAGCAAATATCCGTAACGCTGATTTGTGGCTTCTTTATAAACCTCCGAAAACTCCTTACGCTGATTCGGGAACATTTGATTGGCTAATACCCCAATTTGTGACACATCTCTACGTTGCGCGAATAAGACTAGATATTGTGTATTTAAAGACACATCGCGCATGTATCTATTTTTGAAAATTAGATTCTGATTGATCTACTGATCTACAGAAGCTAAGGCTAACAAAGACCCTAAGATCCACTCTAAGGTTAGCCAGAGAGAAAGAAGAGAGTAGGGGGTTAAATGAAGAGAATAAGGGGTTATGTAAGCAGCGAAACGTATCATTCGTGGGTTTAAATTCATCCAGGAAAAGAGAAAGAAAGACTCACCATCATCATCCGCCAGCCAATGCCGACAAGTCGGAAAAATAGACGAAGAGAATAGGAAAGGGGTGAAAGATGTAAAGAAGTAAAATAATAACGCTTACAAACCATGCAAACCCAGTCTTAACTCAAACACTATCATACCATGCAAACTACAGACATGCAAGTAAGAGTTACAGATATGCAAGTAAGGAGAGAATAAGAAAAAAATGTATAAAGAGTATAACAAAACGTGGGTTAGTTTACGCTACGAGCTACATCTAAGTTCGTGTTAGTCTAATTTTTTTTTGTTGGCATATCACACGCTAGCATGTCACAAGCTGGCATTAATCGTCAACAGACTCATCCCCGACCATTAACCCCAGAGCTCCTGTTCCTAATTATTTTTTTTATTTTAAACAACGTTAATATTTTTAAAATGCCTATGATGCCAGATGAAGAATACGTTTATGTTAAGATAGTGGGAGAACACTGTAAATATCTCGGCAAACGTTTTATCCATTTCCAACATGAGATCGCCAATTATAATGACTTTATGCTCATTTCCCTTTAACGAATTAACGTCATATACACCTTTGTGGAACAAAATATCATCTTGGTACTCGTTGAACACTGACTGATACGTCGAATAGCACCATATTACTTTAGGCACAAATTTTGAAAACATCTCCCCCTTATCTTTAATTTTAAGCATAAACACAGTTTTGACACATCCTGTAGGGCCAGATATAATACATGTGGAGGAGCTTGTGAACCTACAATTTTCTTCAGATTCCCTCTCTAACACGTCACACCCCTAAGTGGGTCATTTACAAAATATAACAAAATTTCAGTGCTGCTCCTTATATTCTTGTTTTCCTTCTTCCACAGAACCGTGAATGACGACGATGTACAGCCCCCCCCCATCATCGATATTACAGATGACCCCGATCACCGTGTAGCTACAGACTCCACCCCCGCTGACGAACCCTCACCAGCGATACCTGTAGCACCCGACAATTCAAAGCGGAAGCATGATGAAGAACCCTCCACGTCAGGTACAAAACGTGCCATGATTGCGCCGGTTGTTAGTCCCCAATAATAGAGCCCCAACCCTCTACGTCTTACGACACAACCCCCACAATAGTACCTTCCTCAAATATACCCCATTATTCCTGGTCAATTGCGGGTACTTCTTTCACATCAGCAGCAGCAGCAACTTCTCGTGCTGTGGAGGAAGGTATAACATTCGAGTTGGTGAGTACCGCTACCCCCACCCCTGCCCTGACTAGAAATCGGTACGTGGTCAGGATTGACCCTGGATCCCTGTATAGCAACGGTGTTGGAATGCGACGCGTATTTCAACGTATTGTGGAGTTCGCCCTTCAGAACCGCGACGAACGTGAAGTCCGGACGAGGTTGTCCTTCAGGTTCGGGTCAGATGACGGGGATGTAGATGATTTTGGGTAGTAATACCGTTCAGACGCTTGACAGCTGTAGACATAGAATATATCTTGTGCCGTATAATGCAGGCCTCTCAAAGTAGTCCATCCTTCAATATGGACAACTTCATGGTAGATATTGACAGATTATTCCGGGTTGCGGGTCATAGTGCCAACCTTATACTCTTAATTTCAATTCTGAATCTATTTACAGAAAGCATTTAAACGTCGATCGAGGTTGCGGCTTTATAGCAATAGTCTTAGCTCATATGTTCACTGTGCTAAATACATGGACGCAAAAAATTTGGCTGTCTACAGTTGTGCAGCGTGCCCGTAAACTGGCTTCAGATTGTAAGCTTGAGTTTGAGTGTAATATGGGTCCTGAAGAGCTGAGAAGGGTCGAGCAGGAAATGAATGTTCGCATAGTTATATATGGAATGGATGATCGTCGTAGGACTGTGTATGTTTTTAAAAGCTGTGTGAGAGATCGTAAAAGAACTCTACTTATTTTGGGATTGTCAGGAACATCGTATCTCCCCATCCGTAAAATAAGGATTCTCTACGCTAGTTATGATAAAAGTCGAAAATATGGAAGGCATCATGATTTGTGTAAGGAATGTCTCGAGTTTGCGGATGATATAGTGAAACATTGTAAGGAGTGCTACATGGTATGTGAGCAGTGTAAATGCCCCAAATGTGAAAGTCGTGTAATTGAAGCTGAAAAGAGGGAATGTAATGTGTGTAGACGTATATTTTTCAATAATAAATGCTTTGAGCTCCATAAATCAAATGGCACTTGCAGGAAAATTAGAATCTGTGAATGTGGCATATTTCATATGATGGATAATTGGGGTAAGTTTGTGTATAAATGCGATGAAATTCACTGTTCTACATGTCATGAAAAATATAAGGCGGATGGAGTGAAGCATGTATGTTATATGAAAGATGCCAAGCCTAAACATAGCCCTTGTATAACCGTGTTCTCCGATATAGAAACATACACGAACGCTGAAACCAAAGAGGTTATTCCACATGAACTCGTAAGTCAGACTATCTGTGATGAGTGCATGGATATCGAGTGTGATGAGTGTCACAAATGTGGTAAACTGACAAACTTTTTTAAAACGATTGCACACGACAGCCCTGTGAAACTCTTTGTATCCTATATTGTCAAGTTAGCGGAAAAGTTAAAAACAATGACTGTGTATATTCTTGCTCATAACGGAGCAAAATTTGACACACAGTTCCTTTGTAAGGAGTTCTTGAACACGAGTCATCAGAGATATTTACAGGCGACCCCTTGAAAAGAGGCAACAAACTAATACAAATGCAGATAAGAGGTAATGTTTAGTTTAAAGACACCCTGCTATTCACACCTTTTAAATTAAACAAGCTACCAAAGGTCATGGGCGTAGCCGCTGAAGTTTCAAAAAGGTATTTGCCTTAAACTTTCCTCTAACAAAACTTTAAACTACTTAGACTGCCTCCCTGGTGACGTTACTTTAACTACACCAACAAGAGTGATAGTGAGCGTGAAGATTTTGACCGCTACTACAACAGTTTTAATGAAACTAGTCCATACAGTATAGCTGATGAATATGAGCGTTATTGTGTGAATCATGTGCGCGTGCTTAGAGTATGTTTCTTGGCCCTTAGAAGGATGTACATTAGGGTGGATCACTTTCCACTTGTTTTAAAACATTATAGCTGTTCAAAGTTTTTCCCATGATTTGGTTCGGTAGAAGTACACTGACACCATTTTTACCAAAATCGATCAATATTTAGGGGTCGCGCATTGACCTTGAAAATTTCAATTTTGGAAATTTGGCCAAATTGACAATTTTTTACTGAATAAAGATAAATCATCAAATGACCATATTTTCTGATTCCTCTCAGCGAAAGAAATCCTCTCAGATACTTACCAAGTTGATCGGACAAGTGGTTTAGAAGTTACACTCACCTAGAAACAACATTAAAATTTAAAATACCGTATTTGTCCCCCGTTATAGACGTAATCATAGCATCAGTAGCTGGCGCATCCTAAAATCCCAATTACACACACACGCTATGTCTATGACCAATATTTTTACTAATCACAGTTTGCTTTTTACAGATCAACTGTGTCAATTGATTCTTGTTTGATAAGTCTACTGTAGACTTTAGTACAATGGATAAACTGTTAACAACCAGGAGTGGGAAGACTCTGAAAGTTACTTATTCTGGAAAAGAGAAAGCAGCAACAACAGCACCACCTTCTCTAAGGTCGGCCACGGACGTCTTCTTAATTGGTCAGCCATCTTCCTCGATCGGTGGTGCCAAATTGCCAACCACCCATCAAGTTCTCCAGTACTTCTTCTATGCCAAGCAGGAAACTACTGACAGGAAGGCCGCCGTAAAAGACACGGTGGCCAATGTTCTGGCATTTTGGAACATGGCACGTATAAAGACGATCACGAGGCGTAACTGCGAAAGAAAACTGGAGTTACTGTGGGAAGAGTGGCGCTCGCTGCAGAAGAGCAAGATGAGAGACATGACGCGGGAAAAGGTAGGGAGAAGTTTTCAGAAAATCTGAACAAGCTCTGGGACATCGGAGCTCCCGATGCTAGGGCGGGTCGTACTCAGGTGACAACATGAATCTGAAGGAAATCCTACCATCAGGGGTGTCTAAATTATGTGTTTTTACATGGGGAATTCAAATATGAGCTTCCTTTTTGGATAGGATAAATCTAACCTACATCATTTTGTATTTCTAAATTGCCAATTTTACCCTTTTGAACCCCTTTATAATATATTAAAAGATATAAGGTAAATCATTTATATTGACAAGGCCAAATCAACTTTACATATATTTATTAATAGGTGAACTGCATGTATATCACTGGATATAATTACAAAGATCATTCTCCTGACATCTTGAACTTTGCCAGGTTGCACAAATCCTGCTTTGACTCAGACTTGGACATCAGCTTCCTGCTGGTCTCCTGAGCCCTGATCCCTCCATCCCTCTTTTCCTGTGAGAAGTACTTAGCAGAAGCCTCAGTCACCATTTTAACAACCCTCTCAATGCTTTGTGTGTGGCAAGGCCAGTTGCGCACCTCCATGGGGGTGTTGATGAAGTTTTTCACCTCTGAGGTGCTTAGAGAGCAGGTGAGAGGTGGCTCTGACACACCTTCTGACCAGCTGATCAAGTCACCGATGCTGGAAGCATCACAATTGATGTCAGGTGTCCTTCTGCTCCTAACAGAGGAGTCCCCCAGCTGAGTGTCCGGGTCCCCCTCTCCCCTGATGGCCAGGATTCTCTCCACCCCTTCAATCCTCTCCTTCTGATCCTCAGAGCAGAGTAGTGTTTGGAGGATGACTTCACTGTGGGCATACCAAGCAGATCTTCTCACAGTTGGCATCACAATATCACCTCCTTTCTCTGGGACTTGAGGCAGTCCAGCTGAAAGAGGATGTGCCTAGGCCCTTCGATCCAGGAGTGCTTGACCTTCACGTTGAACCAACATGGGTAATACACTCCAATGATGAATTCCACAATGAATTGCAGAATCTTCAGGTTCTTTCCTTTAAGTCCGTGCTTTGACACCCAGAGCCTGAGAAGTCTGTTCGCTGTGGTGAGCCAGCGGCTGTGGTTTACTGGTCCTATCTCTAACAGAGCTAGCCCTGCAGGAAGTACTCCATCCCTGACTGCACAGACAATTTTATAGCCATAGTATTGATCAGTTGAGAGATCTTGAATGACCTTGTCAGGAAGCTTGATCAGTGGAGGGCCAACAAAGATTCGGGTGAAGTTTGGATTGATATCAAAGTCTGTAGCAGAATCAAGGAGCTTTCCTATTGGCCCGGATAATTTTTTGTCTGACAGAGTAGGGCCATCAAGGTCAACAATGAGATGGCGCAGGGGAAGTTCAACAGTGCGCAGGTTAAACACCAACCAGACCAGCTTTCTCCCGAGGTGCAGCTCCAGCTTCCGCATTACTCCAGCTTTCACACCAGTGTTGACATTTGTTGAGTCTCCTCCAATGGCCAACAAGGTCTTATCATAACCCCTCTCTTTCAGCCAGGCAAACAGGACCTTAGCAATCTTCTCTGCATGTGACTCCTCTTTAGTTGCTTTCTCTGGGGTAAAGTGGAACAGATAGTAGCTGCCAGGCTCACTAACAACACTATAGTGTTCTTCCTTGATCTTTGCGGGAAAAGATTGGTCACTGCCCTCAGCTTCCATCATCACATTGGTCAGGTCAATCCGCCCATCAAAGAGGATGCAAGCCTCTGAGAAAGGTGGCTCAGAAAATGGCCTTATGCGCGCCAGAAAACCGTCAAAATATTTCATATACCAAACTGTATGATAATTACAATTAAGTGGAATGGCACATCTTTTTATTTGAGTATTTAAATATTATTATTATTATATGAATTACATTATATGTGTTTATATGAATTAGTTAGAACAATGCTCTATGAGAGATAACGTGAGCAGCCATGATAGAAAACGTGAGAAGACATATTCTGGGGTAACTACAATAGTAAAATAATCAACAATTTAATAATAATCAACTGCAAAATGATGTAGGTTAGGGTTATCAGAATTAAATATTTTCTTCAGAATTGTGTTCTATACACCAAAATATGTCATTTGAACACCCCTCTCCATTGATTTAAAAAAAATGCATAGTATGACCCGCCCTATCCCGATGCTATTGAAGAGATACAGAAAACTCGACTGCTCTCAGACAACAACAAACAAGATATTAAATTTTGAGGATCAACGGGGCCTGTGCCAGGCAACAATGAGTGGGAATGATAAAGTGTTCGTTGTCAAGAGAAAACGGCAACTCTCAAGACAACAATCTCGTGATGAGCCAGGCACCTCAAAAACGAAATTAGGAACCGAAGCTGAGAGCGACGATGAATCTATAGAAAGCAGATCATCGAGCAACTCCGAATCACAGCTAGAACCACCATACCGACAGCCGAGAGAATCAACTGTATCAATCAGCCTTCCTCACCGCATCCTCAATGCACCGGCTGTTATTGAAGTGGCTGATCGCTTCCGGATGTCCAATAATCAGGTGTGTATATATCAGTAATGATCTTTCCTTGACAAAGATATAATAGACGTAACGACGGAAAATTTAGTGATTATTTTGTCACATAAAAACCATGCGCATCCTTGTCAATTTCCTTTCAATTTCGCACATAGGGGGAAAGTGTCGTGGCGGCAGTCCTACGTTCGGCAGATCCGCCCCCAGACCTGGACAAATTCAGTATCTCGAAGGACACGTCTCGCCGTGGAAGAGTGGCACATCGTTGTGAAGTGTCGACAGCTGTGCAGAAATCCTTCGTATCTCCGAGGCATGCTATCGTCCACTGGGACGGTAAAGTAATCAAGGACAGCTTTGCCATCACCGTGGACGACAGTGAATTAACATGTACCAGTGACGACAGTGGATTGACATATTCCAGTGGACGATAATGGATTGGCATGTATGACATACGTTTCAGGACTCTCTTGGATCATTGGAGCACCGCCAGGCGATTCTCATCTCCGGAGCTCCCCAATGCACAGAAGGAAAGTTGCTGGCCGTTCCGACTGTTGCTGACGGCACCAGTCTGTCCCAGGCACAGGCGACCTTTCGTGCTCTCAAAGACTGGGGATGCGAAAACAACGTGATTGGACTGTGCTTCGACACAACTTCCTCCAATACGGGGAGGGTGCAGGGTGCGGTGGTTCGGCTGGAGAACATGCTTGGTAAACCGCTCTTCCAGCTGGGCTGTCGCCATCACGTTATGGAGCTCATCGTGGGGTCACTGGTCATCACCGCGTTTGGAAGAACCACAGCACCAACTGAACCTTTGTTCCAGTATCTGAGGAGAAGGTGAATTTCAAGTCTAAGGCGCATTTGTTTTCTCCAATGATTTTTTGCCTTCAGAGCAATTGAGATATCAGCGTCCTTCTACTAATGATGTTAATAGCAGTCGAAAAGGGAAACTTCAGTCGTTTTCATGCAATATTTTCATAACTCCCCTTTCAGGTGGGACAAGCTCGACCTCTCGACTTATCGCGAGCTGGGGATCGAGCATTTGGCGGAGGTGACGTGGCTGATGGAGCTCCGAGATGAGGCAGTCAAGTTCCTCGGCACCGCTTCTGGTCTTGTCAGAGAAGACTACCGAGAAGTGGCGGAGATTACACTCCTGGTACTCGGGGCCCAGCCACGTCGTGGCACACACTTCATGCGCCCAGGAGCCTACCATCATGCGAGGTGGATGGCGAAGGTTGGTATTTTGAATTAGAAGTTAAATATTGTATTGCCTTCTGCAAACAGCCATTTGAAGTCCCTACCAGAAAAAAATAAGATAAATAATTTACCATTAAACAAATTTATATGGAGTGGTATCGATATTTATACATCACAGTGCGTATTCGTTTCAGATCATCTACTACACGAAGCTTCTGATGTTCAGCGGTCAGCTGGAGTTCGACGACGAACTGGTACAGAAACTTCAGAGAGTGGTACTATTTACTGCACTCCTCTACGCACCTGCCTGGCTGGCGGCTCCTGTCGCAGCTGATGCCCCGCTGAATGACCTTTTGTTGTACCAGCGTCTTCTGCAGTACAGGGCTGTGGATCGCGAAATTGCAGAGGCTTCACTGGCAGTGATCAGGCAGCACTTGTGGTATCTGAGGCCTCAGACCGTCGTTTTCGCCCTCTAGAGTGACAAAGTGGAAGACACTGTGAAGCACGAGATGGCAAAGAAGCTGTGCCGCCTCGCTGTGCCCGAGGACTTCACGTATGACAACGTCTCGGTTGATGACACGACGCGCCTTCCGGACCTGATCGATGTGCGCGTGTGTGCGCAGGTGTGCGCGTCTACGTGGCTCACTCTGCCGGTGAATAAGTGGGATCAAGATAAGAACTACTGTGATCTAAAGAATGTCATCTCGCATCTGAAAGTTACCAACGACGTGGCAGAGAGAGGGATAAAACTGATAGAAGATTACGCGAACACTGTCACAAAAGACGAGTCACAGCTGCAGGGTCTTCTTCAGCTCGTGGAAAAGAGCCGGAAAGAACTCGGTGACTTCAAGAAGTCGTCACTTGCCAAGATGACGTAGCGCAGAGGGGAGTTAGCAGAGAGAGTACATGGCGTACGCCTTAAGATGACGTGTGTTCTAACCACGATTCATACAGTTTTTGAACCTAGTTAGGGGCACCGGAGTAAGTGCCTTTAGTGATATCGGTAAACCATTTTAATACAAAATACATTTGATCTTTCCTTATTCGTTTTATCTTATCCTAAAAAGCAGACAATGGCAGACAGCATATGGAGGTACGGGGACAAATACGGTATTTTAAATTTTAATGCTATCTCAAGGTGAGTATAACTTCTAAACCACTTGTCCGATCAACTTGGTAAGTATCTGAGATGATTTCTTTCACTGAGAGGATTCAGAAAATATGGTCATTTGATGATTTATCTTTATTCAGTAAAAAATTGTCAATTTGGCCAAATTTCCAAAATTGAAATTTTCAAGGTCGATGCGCGACCCCTAAATATTGATCGATTTTGGTAAAAATGGTGTCAGTGTACTTCCACTGAGCCAAATCATGGGAAAAACTTTGACCAGCTATAATTTTTAAAAAAAAGTGAAAAGTGATCCACCCTAATATAGTACATAGCCCGTTTCAAATGCGATCCGCTGCAAGTCGCAACCACGATCGCCGCATTATGTTTTACGGTGTTCAAGAATAACTTCATGCCTAAAGACACCTTAGTCTTCATTCACAGAAACAATCCCCGCAGTTATGGGCACAAGGCTATTTACTGGCTCATACATCTACAGCACCAGACGGGGTATACATAAAACACGCTCGCAACACGAGGGAAGTTCCCATTAAGGTTAATGGTCGTTATTTTTTGGTTGATGGCCTAAGTGAGGATTCAGCCACTGATGAGAAGACTGTGTACTCCTTTAACGGCTGCTGGTAGCATGGATGCCCACGCCCTGAGTCTGCCGTCACAGGGGACCTCCACGGAAGATCCCCCGCCGACAGCCTCTCATGGATCCATAACCGCGATCAACTTATAGGCTCCCAGTTCACTCACAAGATCGTGTGGGAGCATGAGTATGATGCACGGATGGAAACAGATGGCCTGTACCGTGAACAAATAAGGGCCATCAAACGTTCAATGGTGTTGGACCCCCCTCAAATGCGGTGACAGCTTGTTTGGAGGGCGTACAAACCCATTCAAGCTATACTTTCCGCATACGGAGGGCGTGAAACTCCATTACTACGACTTCTGTTCTTTATATCCCTACGTCATGAAGAACAATCCGTACCCCGTAGGTGCATCTGATAAACTGGTAGGCCCGCCATGCCACCCATCGAGGAGTTCTCAGCTTACTTGAGTGAGCGCTCCTTTGGACTCTCTTTCGTAGACGTGCTCCCCCATCGCGATTTATGGATGCCGATCTTACCCGTCGTTATAGATCACAAGCTCATGTTTCCCCTGTGCGTGAAGTGCGCAGAGAACAACGAGGATTATAATCATACAACCAATCAGCGTAAGATCGGATTATATTCAGCGTTACCGTGCCCGTGAAGGTATACAGCTTGACCGTTCCCAAATTGTTAAGAATCCTGGCAAGCGCTTTAGTGCAAAGTTGTGTCTAAACAGTCTTTGTGGAACGTTCACTTGGCACAAAGTTATAGTGAAGTCTGGGATTATGCCAAAGCCCGATAAAGAGGTTATGGAGATCGTGAATGTAGTTAGTACTTTCATTATAAAGTACAACATCACCGATCTGGCCACAGATACCTCACGGGGTACAAACATACCTGTAGCCAGCTTCAGAACGGCCTACGCCCGCATCAAGCTTTGTGGACTATTGCACTTTCTTGTGCGGAGGTGCTGTACGCTGACACAGATAGAGTAATATTCACAGAGAGGGAGGGTGAATATATGCCTCCTACTGGGGAATTCCTCGGAGAGTTAACTGACGAGATCAAGGATGAGTATGGTGATGGTGCATACGCTGACTCATTTCTATCAACAGGACCAAAAACTTATGGGGTAAGGGTGAGGGTGGGGGAGGGTATGAAATGTAACGTGAAGGCTAAGGTATCACGCTTAACCGTGCGAACCGACGAGTCGTTAACTTTGACTCGTTGAAGGATTTAGTGTGCTTGGAAGATGAGGACAACCATCCACCCCAACTGACTGTGGGGACCCACAATTTTCGGGCGCAGAAACTGGGGTGTGTGAAGGAACTTAGGGGCCACGAAGGTATGCAGTAACACTTATAGGAAACGTTACCAGGTGCCTGGTTCCTATGATACCGTACCCTTTGGATACCTTAATCCTTGATTGCTTATATATACCATATGTCCCACAAAAAAGTACACCCAACTTTAGATTGTACTAACTCCTCCAAAAATTGAGATATTTTGGAGCTGTTTGTTTGATTTAATATAGCAAATTATTCTTTGTTAACGTTCAAATTTATTCATGTTTAAACGATTTAGTGTTTAAGCATCTGCTTTTAACTGAAGGGTACAACAAAATGGATTGCGCAAAATTGGTCAATGAAAAAAAATGTGTGCTATCGATGTAATGAAAAGACAAATACATAATAATAGATACTTTAACATAATTTTAATAAGATACAAAGCAGATTTTTCTTTATTCCTTATTGCAAAAGTTATGCTTAGTTTCGTTTTCTTTCAACATGACCACCATTCCTATTGATACAAATCTGGAGTCGAGCTCTCATCTTCCCCATCACTCTTTTGATAAGATCTGGATTGTCTTTTAACAGTTGATTTCAGCTGTGATGCGAGTCCTCAAATCATCTAATTGATAGGTTGTGATGCAAATACTCTATTTTTCAAATGACCCCATAAAAAGTAATCACACGGGGTCAAGTCAGGGCTTCTGGAGGCCATTCAATGTCATGGCCTGTAGCAATTACTCTTTGGTGGAAGACTTCCTGCAAGCGTTCCTTCACAATAACTCTCCTGTGAGCAGGAGCTCCGTCTTGCACCCACCAAATACGATTAAATCGGTTTCCATAAGTAATACGTATTTGTGGAAGGATTTCTCGGTCTATCATTTCTAGGTAAGCTTCACCATTTAGATTACCATCGTAAAAGACCGGGCCAATTACCGCTCCATTACCGCGCAGTCCTACCCAGAGAGACAGTTTTTGTCTAGAGTTATTCTTTTCGTAGATATGATTGTCAGGTGGATGATTTTTTGGTGCATACTGACGGCAGATTTGTCTGTTCACTAGACCATTCATAAAAAAGGCCGCCTCATCTCCAACCACTAATTGTTCCGTGAATCTTTCTGGTTTTTCAAGAAACCACTGGGCAAATCTTAGGCGGCGAGGTAGATCTCCTTCAATGAGTTGATGTCGAATTTCCATTCTGTATGGGTACAAATTCAAATCCTCACGAACTATTCGATGAAATGACATGCGTGAGAGTTCTGTACCATTTCGCCTGGTGGACACTTTTGGATGTCTCTAATAAATGCCGAACATGCTGAATGTTCTCGTCTGTTCTTGCCGTCTTCGGATGGCCTGAACGTCCTTTGTTCAAATTGAGGACCGTTCCTTCTTTGTGTTTCCGAACATTCTTCAAAATTGTATGTTTAGTTGGAGAAGCTCTATCGGGAAATTGCAGTTCGAAGGTATTCTGAACTTGTTTTAAGCTTTTAGTTTGCAGATAAGTTGTGACCATGAGAACGCGCTGCTTCGTGTAAACTGCATGATAAGGGTTTCAAAGAAGTTATTTATAAATTTAGTAATTCAGATTCTTCATTTATATGTACAGTATGACTCGTATCTTAGATACAAAAGTTCGAATTATTTAAAAAAAATATTTGCAATATCCTTCGACGTAAAAAGTAGCACATTGGTTAAAGCAAGAGGAGCTATCTGGCTGGGAGAAATGATCATTCCGCGCAACCCATTTTGCTGTACCCTTCAGTTAAAAGCAGATGCTTAAACACTAAATCGTTTAAACATGAATAAATTTGAACGTCAACAAAGAATAATTTGCTATATTAAATCAAACAAACAGATCCAAAATATCTCAATTTTTGGAGGAGTTAGTACAATCTAAAGTTGGGTGTACTTTTTTGTGGGACATATGGGTATATATATATATATATATATATATATATATATATATATATATATATATGTGTGTGTGTGTGTGTGTGTGTGTGTGTTGTTAACGATATGTTTATTTATTACGTATATTTGTTTCAATTAGGGTTTCATTTTCTCCTTTGTGTGCGTGCGTGTGTACAATCCTAAGCTACGCCCATTGTGAGCTCGGTCATGTGACTCCTGCTACTACCTGGGCATATCTCTACCCCGGCGTGCTCAGTTGACCTCTGCAAACCCTGGAGCTCAGACGTGTATTTTTTCACATAGACGAAACAATAGTGATGTCTACTTTTGATATTGCGTGTTCGACGTTTATGAAGTGGTATTCGGTAAAGTCGGAATATGTGGTGAATACTGAAAGACGACCCACCCCACTCTCTTTTGAGACTTTTAAGGCTACATTGAATCGCGCGAAGGAACAAGATGTTCAAATACTCTCTTGATTTTCTGGCGAGAGTATTGTCGGATTTCGAGGCACAAACGACGTAATGGACTACGTTGTAGGGCTAAACTGTATAAAAGCGTACATATACCGTGAGGTGAAAGAAACAACGCGTGTAGAAAAGAAACAACGGATATGGATAATGAGTTTTGTTGATGAGTGGTTGACAGGCGCTATTATGTCATGCTGCATCATACCTTTTACCCGTACCCTGCGGCTGAAAATGTGAACTTCGTCATCATGGACAAGCTAAAGTTGTCTTGGCATTGAAGATGGTTTTCCATTCTATTACTTCCATGCTGGATGCAACACCTTCCCAGTTTATAGCTTTGGAGTAAAAATTAAAAATTTCAAACTTGCTTCGTTCTGTTGTTCGTGTTCTTTCCTTTCCTGTTGCTTTTATATTGGTTGTTATTTCAATAATGTTGTGATCCGATATTATAGTTGGGGACATTTCTAAGTTATCAATTAGGTTGCTGTGGTTTGTGAATGCCAAATCTAGGCAGTTGTTTTTTCTTGTGTGTTTTGGTATTTCTTGTGTTAACATAAATACATCGCTCAGAGCTAGTAGCATTTTTACCTGCTCCTGGTCTTCCCGTGTGACCCCCTTGTCCTGGTGTATACATATATTTTTTCCTATCCTTTTATATTTCATGAATGGAAAATTAAAATCACCACAGAGAAAAATATTTGGGGTTGGAGAGTGTAGATCTTTTACTCAGTGTCTTACCTCTGTAATGAAATCAGAAAATTTTGAGATTGGCGTGTTCGGGGGTCTGTACATTACAATTAGCACCATATTTAATTTTTCAACTTTTGCTGCTACACATTCTACGTAGCTGTTTGAAGTAGTTATAGTCATTTCTGTCATATAAGCACACCGGACAAAAAATTAGTCACCCCTCTCAGAATGTACCTAATAACGTGTGACGGCGCCTCTGGCCTTGATAACCGCACGAATCCGGCGAGGCAGAGACTCTACGAGGTTGTGCATGTACCGAACATCGATTTGCTGCCACTAGTTCATCAGCCGGTCCCGAAGTTCCGCCAGAGTCCTGCGCTTCACTTTCTGTTTCCAGCCTGAACAACACCTTCGACGCATTCAGGATTAAAGGCTTCATTGGACCTGCGATGTACTCGTCGCCTCCCATCAGTGGAGAACAAACAAAAACGGGACTCATCGGACCAAATTACACGTTTCCAATCTGCCGCAGTCCAGTTTTGTGCCTCTGAGCCCATTTATAACGTGCCAATTTGTGACTTGCTGTTAACAGCGGCCTCTTCCGTGATACCCTGCTCCAGATGTCCATCTCATGCAGTTCTCGTCGCAATGTCCGTTCGGAAATTGGTCGCTGGAGAACCTCATTGGTTTCTTGGAGCAATTGTTCTCTGGTTTGAAAACGATTTGCAGTTACTAGACGAGAAACATGGCGGCGCCCCTATTGTCGAGAATTGTTTTCCGGCCACAGTTACGCCGTCGATTGTCAGTTGATTGCGAACTACACCACTCTTTGTAAACTCGCTGGACAGTACGCGTTGACACACCAAACAAATTGGGCTACTTCAGACATTTTGTGTCCGTGGGCTCTGCCAAACACGATGGCTCCTTTTTGCCACTGAGTAACGTCTGCCTCACGACCCATTTTGCAGACTATATCCAACACACACTTTGTTCTTCACCACCTCACGAAACAGATCTGATCCTGTGTGCTACGTCACCGCTACTTGTCACTTACCAATGCTACATCAGCGCCCTCTGTGTGACCTTGAACTTCCTACTATCGGTGCTATTAGGGGTGACTAATTTTTTGTCCGGTGTGCTTATCTTTCGCGTGTGTAAATAGCACATCCTCCTTTACGTCTCACTGTTCTGTCGGCTCGGAGTATGTTATAGTTGTCAATTTGTATTTCTTTTTTGTCAACACAGAACTCACAGTTTTCACAGTTCGCCTGGCAATCCTTTAGATGGGTTTCCTTGAGGCATGCAAAGTCTGCTCCGATTTCTTGCATGAGTCCTTTCAGATATAAAACTTTGTCCGAGGAATGGTTTGACTTAAGGCCCTGAATGTTGGCTAGGATTATTTTTATTTTTTCTCTATGTGGTTCTGATTCGTTTTCCAATGATGGTACCGGTTTCGTTGCATTGTGATCTTCCGAGAATTTGCCTCTCTTTATCGTTGTCGGTACCTGTTGTCCCGATAACGCAAAAAGTGTTTTTGTGCGTGCCTTCTTTCCTGCTCTCGGATTCCTATATTTATCAGCTGATTTTGTATGTGCTGGATGGTATTTAGCAGGTGAATTGTGTTGGCTATGTCTAAAAAATTGGTAGTCCTCTTTGATGCTCGTTTTTCCTGTTCACCTGTTGCGTTCTTTTGAGGGTGGTGGTAACGGCATTTTTGTCCGTATTTTCACCTCTCATAACTTGCAGAGGTGTTGCAGACAGTAAGATGGTACCTTACCTTATGAACCTTATGTTGTTTCGTGTGTTGGTCTCTCTTCACACGGAGGTCAAGCTGGTGGCCCCGCCTCTAGGTCTTGCCTGGTGGCGGAGCGAGTTACTTTCTTGCGCTCTCCACCGTACATAGCCAGGCACGCCCGGCTCATCTGGTACTGTCCTGAGCCAGGCATCCAGTCTTTTCTTGAAGACTTCAACTTTGACCCCCGTTACGTTTCTGAGGTCCTTAGGAAGCTGGTTGAAAAGTCTTGGCCCCCTGACAACCAAGCTATTTTCCTTCAGGGTTGAGGAGGTCCCTTGTCGTGCTTTTAATTTGGGAACACTACACATTCTGCCTTTCCTATTTTCCAGTGTTGTTTGAATGGTAATTGGGTTTAGTTTTAGGTTTGGTACCAGAACTTGTACTTTTTTCAAATTTGCAATAGCCTCTTGTGTAATGTGATTTACATCACGTGGGATGTGCATAGATGCATTGCTCATCCCGATATCTGCAGTGCACTCTTCTGTCGTATTTACAGACGGTATTTTCTACGCTTCAATTTTTTGTCATCTGATTATTTTCTATGTTTTTAATTTTGGTATTATCATTATTTTTATTATTTTCATTATCATTATCATTATTTTTACTATTATCATTGTCATTTCTTACGTTTTCAGTACTTGTCGGTTGTTTGTTTCCTTCGTTTTTAGTTTTTATCTTTTTATCATTTTCCTCGTTGGGCATTTTAACTACATCGCAAATTTTACTTATCTCTTTTGTTTGTTTTATGTCTTCATTCCGTGTTATATTTTTATTTGTTGCTCTCTTCGCCGTCATTATTCCCCCCTTTTCTGCGACACTCGTATTCGCTTTCTCCATTTCCTTAAACACCGCAAAAGAGTTTACAGTCTGTGTATATGCGTCACACAGAAATTTGACTCCCGCGATCTGTTTAGAGTTTGAGATGAGGGATATTTTCATATCATCCCAATTCATGCTGATATAGTGGTGCAGTTTTTGACAGAAATCACACCTGATTGCTACATTTTCATTTGTTTCCAAATTACACAAATTGCAGATTAAAGTGAGAATTTTGACCCATGGTCATGCTATTCATTAATTATCGTAAAAAGAAATACACACACAATTTTTCTTTTTCTTTTCTTTCCTTTCGATGGTCACGAGAGTTTTCTGACCTTTGCGTTTTATGACCTTTTTCCTGCCTTGTTTCAAACTTTTCTCGAATGCCAACCGTATTACGATTTAAATATATACGTTAAACGTGATAATTTATGTAAACTGTATTGCACTTTCTTAAATTTAATGAATTTCACTTTATAATTTATATGCACGGATTCACTGATACTTTACACACTTTCGGGTGTAAACAGAATAAACCGCAGAGAAGTTTATTCCCTTTTTATTTGGATGTTAATATAGAGAGGAAAACAACGCGTTCATTCCCCACGAGGTACAACCAAACTATCAAACGACAAGCAAACTATATATATTAGGGTGGTCCAAAAAATAAAATTTTATAATTTTTTACTTCCACATGGTTGTTCCTGTTCCTATATCTATCAAACATCTCCATGCCAAATTTCAGCCTAATTGAATGATATTTACTGGTCGCTATGACTTTCATTTTACTACCCATTTTTTAGTAGACTGATCTTCTGCGTTAAAAAATTAAAAAACAAGGGCAAATACTAATTTATTTGTTTGAAAGCAGATTAAATCTCAAAGAAAACGGCTTATTTTTTTAGAAAACAGAATAACTCTTAAAGAAAACAGATTAATTTTTAAAGAACAAAAATTATATGTTTGATAGGAAATTACATTTATCATTCGCTTATAATATACATCATTACTTAAATTAACGCTTCATCACCGACTCCTTCGAAGACGATGAGTAGTCTTGGCGATGATTTGCTACTAATCGGAGGATGAATTGTTTTGGTTCTTCATCCTTCTTCAAAGATGTATTATATGCCTTGATAAGGGCGATACCCCTCTCCGCTGAATCACTGAGAACTTTTAGTTGGTCGCTATGCGTCGAAACTCTTGAAAGCAATCATCCTCCGTCCAGGAATTGGGATCGGTCCTCAGGAAGGTACCTTCTCTGCCTTCCTTTCTTCTTTCTTTAACAGAATGAAGATTCCCAGGGTCCTTTTGGTGATCATTTCATACAAATTCAAGTCTTCAATGTTTCCTTCAAGCTTCAATCGACGAGCAACAGTGGTATTTTCGTTACGTTGGAGGTTTACGACCATCTTCCGTTTGGTCTCGGCATCGACTCTAGGATCGAAGAAAGCAAGGCCGATGAGATGCTCTCCAAGATACCACAGGTGCCGTTGAAGAGCTGTGGATGCTGATTTGGAAATGGTCTGATATGGGTACTTTTGCAAGAATTTAAGAAGCAGAATATCGTTGAACGGAGCGTTCATTCCGACGGTGGCCTCGTTCAAAAAACGTGCGTAGACCAAGGCGATAAACAGAGAGAGCGCGGTGATATTGTCCGTCTCACGTCCTGTCAGCTGTAGTTGATGCTTGAAAGAAAAATTTTGAGGACGTAGATGGCCTTGGCCATCCAGCGTGCATGGTGAGTTGGTCCTGGAGCGCGGATCTTGACTTCTTTCTCATCACGGCACTCGACGAAGGTGAGGCAGAGTCGTAGCAATTCTTCGTAGTCATCACGCGATTGTTTAGACTCCAGTGCATTTGTGAAGTACTAGATCATTTCCTCTCGAAGCTGGAACATCTTTGGAGCTCTGAGTAGGTTGTTTGAAACTTTCATGACGGAATCCTTCTGAAGTGATGGCCATTTTTTTCTAAAACCGTTTAAAGAGAGTCATTTCCGGGCCACCTGTGGGTCCAAGAAGTGCGTTGCAGGTGTTTGACAAGAAGACTTCAAGGATATGATGTCTACAAGCGATTCCGACTCGTTCCCTCCCTACTGCTTTTTCAGTCATGGTACAGGCCCCCCTGTGAAGGCCAGTATTAGACGCAGTTGTGTCAAATACGAGACCTTGGATCTCACCGCGAAGATTCCAGTCATCAATCGTCGAAATGCAAGCCTTGGCCTGTTCTTCTCCTGTCGCTCGTTGTATTTTTGGCACGGCTAGGAATTTTCCATCCCATTTCCCGTAACGATTACCGCGGTTCGTTCGGCTGTTTCTTTTGCGCCGCCGATGTCGGGAAGTAGTTCCCCATTCAAGTAAAGAAGAAGGGGTCCTTCGACAGAAAGGAAGCTTGATCCTCTTTGGCTGCTTCCTGCCTTGCTTGCCTTCTTGAACGACGGATGGAGCTGCGTGAGTCATTGTAGAAATATCATAGCCCAGGGCTTGAGCGACTGATCCAGCAACGAAGACTGCTCCTCGATCGGGAAGGTTGACGCGAACAAGAGCAGCAACCACATTTGGTGATGTGAAGATATTGTTTCGTTTCGGAGGATGAGAGTGTACATCTGCTCTTCCGGTCGAAGTCGACGGACAATAATCATCGTCTTCAGCGTTGAATTCTTCAGAAGATGAAGTGGATGTGCTGGATGATGGAAGAGCAGCAGCTCCAGCCTGAATTAATCTTGTCAGTGCCTGCCATACTGCAGGAAAAGACGCCTTCTCGTTACATCATCAGGAAATGGCGGTCTTCTTCATTGTCTATCATTTTTCAAGGCGTCCTTCGAGGCAACGTCGAAAAGCTCTGAGAGAGTCTCTTCGAACATGCTCTCTTTCACTCTGCAGTTTTGTAGCTGCGTCTTGCGGTTTTTCTTCAACGCAAGGAACTCTTCGTACAGCTTTGACATCTTCCTAACGCAGGAATCGACTCGCTCTGTAGGAATCCTTGCTCTCTGCCATACTTGCAGGGCCTCTTTGCAGGCCAAGTTGTAGCTCTCTTTCAAGGTCTTGAACTGTTCATAGTGGTGAAACTGAACCAAACGAAGCACATTACCACATGTGGGTAGCCTTGCAGTTGACAACTCGTTGCTGGGCTTCCCTAGAACCCACGTTTCTGCAGATGAGCGAGTACTTCTAGCCATAACCTGAAAAATGATAGAAAATAATGCATTAACCGTTTAGCACCAAAGCACAATTCTATTAGTGTTAAAGTAAAAAATTGCAAAGTCAAAATAAATAAAGTAAAAAAATTGGTTACAGTGGTCAGTGGTTGATGGGTAGGAAGATAGCCAAATTTTTAAAAATATATTTAAGAATAAGTAACTAATAAACTTAAGAGACATAAGATACAATTTTAATAATTTAATTTAATAGCAACATCCTTACCAGTTATAATTTTGCATATAAAGAACATAATTATATATATGTATATTGAATAAATATAATACATATGAATTAATACCTAATATACTGTATATATGAATTAATAATTATATATATGAATTAATACTTACATGAGATACTATTCCTAAGCTCTTGAAGTTGGTAGAAACTTAAAACCCTCCTCCAACAAGTTTAAACTTGAAATGATGCATGAGTAAATGATTTGTCTGATTCACAAACAGTATTATACAAGAAATCGAACAATTGCATCATCCTTTGAAAGGTGGGCGGAGTCAATGTGGCGTGACTGCCGCGTCCTCTAAAAATGAAGCGGGTAGAAAATGATTAGCTAATTAATTAATTGAAAATGTGAAAATCATAGCGACCTCTTATTATGTAGTGAATCGACAGATATTTTGCACAAAATCACTTCACATCTAAAGAAATAAGAGCAGCCATGTGGAGAGCATTTCCAACTATTTTGAAATTTTAGCCCAAATTTTGGACCACCCTAATATATATATATATATATATATATATATATATATATATATATATATATAATACAGGGTAGAAGAAAAGTCTATAAGAGTTTTATTCATACAAATATTTGTTAAATTGTAATTTAATCTTCAGAGTTCTCCATCAGCTATGATACATTTGTGGATTCTCTCAGTGAAACTTGTCATTGTTCTTCTGAACATATCGAGTGGGATCCTCTTCAGTTCATCTATTCTGCAGCCAACGGCCAAATGCATTCACATTTGGATAGGTGAAATCAGGAGTGTAGAGTTTGTCACGCAAATAAGCCCAAAGCCAGAAATCACATGGAGTTAAATTAGGTGGTCTGGCTGGCCACTCAATGGGACCTCGCCGCCCAAGCCATCTTCCTTTAAAGTTGGTATCCAGAATCTCACGGGCAACTGCAAAGTAATGTGGCAGCGCTCCATCATGTTCATAAGGCCAATTCCTTTCAACGCCATTTGTAAACTGTGGCAAAACTTTCTCAGTACCTGGCAATTGCATTTTCCCTCCATCGTATCTCTCGATATGTCAAAGGAAAGGAGTCCCCAATAACTAATGCACGCCCTAACTCTTAGTGTAACCGTTTTAACGGGTTTACCCAATCACATTTTGGGATTTTTTTTTCGCCCAATAGTGAAAGTTGTGACTGTTTCCTTTACTCGTTAAACCGAAGACACATTCATCTGAAAATTTGATGTTTCGAAGGAAATCTGGATCACTGTTGAACTTTTGTTTCACTGTTTCAGCAAACTCCAGCCGTCTATCAGAATCATCGTCGTATATGAGCTGAGAGTAAATGGGTTTGTAATCGCAGGCCTCCAAACCTGGTCGTCACTCATCAATACACCTGTTTACATATCGTTGAGACACCTTCTCCCAGCCGAGCAGAATTCTTTCGCGTAGTTCATCTAGTAGTTTGGGTGCGCTTGGGGAGACAGACATTGGAACAATTTGAAAATTTCCCCCCTCACCTTCCTTAATGAGGATCCTTCACCGTCCTTTATGACGGTCCCTCCTTTATAAGGTGTCTTTCATGGTCTTTAAAAAAAAATTAAATTTAGAAAAAATTAGTTAATAAAAAAAATTCATCATCGCCTTGGGAGGGGGGGGGGGGGGGGGGGAGAGGAAAAAAAAAAAAAGGAGTCGTCTCCACCTTCCTTCAAAAAAAAATTCATCCTCACCTTCCTTCACGAAAGAAAAAAATCCTGTACTGTGGGATTTTTTCAAGGTCTTTCATGAGACAAACAAAATCAAACAAACACAGACAAAAACAGAGTTTGACACTCAATTTTGAACTTATACCCTTAAAACATTAAAAATGAAAAATTAAAATAAACATCTGAAAAAGGGTTTAATAGACAACGAGAATGTCTACTGACCATTATTATATTCTAATACCACACTGCTTACTCAAATATAAATCCTTTTTCGTACGTTAACAAAATGCGAACATCACAAGAAACAAAATCAGGTTAAACATATTTTAAATAAAAAGCAATTTCTTTGTTTAATATCTGTATTATGAAAAATAAAATGAAGGTTTATTATTTTAATTTAAAAGAATTAATTTCTCTCTTTTTAAGGGAAACTGACTTATTTTCATCTGATCTGAACCTCAAATACAAGTCTTTTTATACATTCATAACACATGTATGGAAAACTGATGAGTGGGTAGTTGGGAGGTAACGAAAATGGTTCACTGAGTAGGTAGGTAGTTAATCTAACAATTATTAAATTCCTTTTATGTCAATAACTGGGTGGATGAAACCAATTGGTTGCTCACCAGAGTTATTCTCCACACTAGTATTTATATACTGTGTGGGAGGAGCGTGCTCGGTAATAGATACATTACCGCTCAACCAACCGAGGAAAAAACCAAGACAACGCTGGTGAAAAAAGCCCCGCGAAGAGGAGAACAAAGGGAGAACGAAAACGAAGAACGGGGCGAGAGGACGTACCAGCAAGTGCGCTCTCGACAATTACACAACCGGAGAAGGGAGACACTCCAATAACAAACAGTAAGTGACTAATTGAGTTTTTACCCCAGTAAGTTAATCACATTAAATTAAGCTGGGTCAGACAAGTTAGGCCTACATTGTGGCCTAAGACCCAGCATCAACTCATAGCTTAACAAAGGTGAAGGTAGATTGCCCTAACCTAATCTTGTGAGGAATCCTACTGTGGACCTCAATTTATCTGCCCGCTCTGGACCATTTCCGGAATCTCTAGGCTGACCCCTCTAGGCTAGACTTGATCTACTCTATAGTTAGACTGGAGATATAAGGGGTGGGTTAATTGTGGACCAATTCATACAGAGCATTTTTCGCATTGGTGGCCCGTGTGGGGAATTTACAAACCTTAACCTTACTTAACAAAAATTGCAGAATTAGGCTAAATGGTCTAGCCTAAGCCTAAGCCTAAGCCTAACCTAATCAAGCCTAATTAAGTCTACAACCTAGGGCCTAACTAGGAAACATTTACATTTAAGGAGTCTCATTCTCTTATAAGCTTAGACCTGAGTGACACACAAGTACTTGGGGGGGATTAAACCAAATTTAAACTTGACTGTTTTGTCTGTGCTCTCTCTTCTCTGGTAATTTCTTCTTGTCCTCTATTTCATTACGATCCCCAGTTAAAAATTTTGACTTAGACATGGACAGTGCGGAATTGAAAAAGTTAAAAAAGAAAAGGGGGGCAAAGTTGGGAGCTGTTACAAAGGCTGTGAACACTTTTAACAATATTACACAACCAGGTAAGGAAAATATAGAGAGTGTAATTCTTAAATTGGAAACTAAAAAGAAGGAAATAATAGCCATTAATGACAGTATTTCAGAGTTAGTTGAATCCGAAATGGCTGAAGAACAATTGATAGACCTTTACGCTGATGATGATGATCAGGTAATCTCAATTGAACAGCAAATAAGGAGACTACGGTCTCGTTTGACTGACTTAACACCAAAAAAACCTAATTCTGATTTTAATCAAAGTAGGGCTAACCTTCAACAAAATTTAAGTGGCATGCTAAATCCTGAGTCACAAGAATTGAGGGCTCAGTTACCCATTTTGCTAGTACCAACATTTGAAGGGGACACGGTACAATTCCCATCTTTCATTGACAAATTTGAGAATTTAATAGGTAATAAACCTTATATTTCAACTGTTGAAAAGTTTAGTTACTTAACTAGTTCCCTTAAAGGCCCAGCCTATAACCTGATAGCCTATTTACCAGCAGTAGGGAATTCATATGAAGTAGCTATTGATCTTTTAAAACGTAATTACATTAATAAAGATGAGATTGTATATGAATTATCTCAACAAATTTTTGAATTTGCACCCATAAAAGATAACCATAGTGATATGGAAATTTTTTATACAAAATTAGAAGCTATTATAGGACAACTGGTTAGCAATGCGATAGATATTAAAGCTTCATCTTGGATTATACAAGGCATAGTACTTAGGTGCCTTCCTTCGAGGGTTAAAGATATTTTAATTCTAAAGACGGGAGAAAATTATCCTAATCTGGAAAACATAAGAAAACACTTCCCCAATATCCTAACTAATTACAAATTGAGAGATTTTCCAACACATAAGACCCAGACTATGGATAAACCAAAGACTGTTCCCAGAGACCAACTAGCTACAGCCAAACAGACAAAACTTGATACTGTAGAATCAAATGTGACCAACTATAATACACGAACACCTACATTACAGAACTTTAATGTAACTGCTGCCTCAACTTACACACCACATTGCAAATTTTGTGCAAGTAATGAACACAGTAGTACTGGGTGTGACAAATATTCAGACTTTAACCAAAGGGCTAAAAGATGTGACCAGTTGAACCTGTGTAAAAAGTGTACTGGCCAGGGACATTATAAGAAAGACTGTAAATCTAGGTTAAGATTCAAGTGTAAGTTTTGTAAAAGTTTACGACATGTCTCATCAATGTGTGATTCACCAAAGTGTCCAAACAATAGTACTCAAACTCAAAAGATACCTCCCCCAAACAAAGGTAACAAAGAAAATGCCACTTTCATGGGACATTCTGCTTGTTCAAACAATGTAACAAGAAACACTGAGATTCTTTTACCAACTATTACTTTGGACTTAGTGAATAGTGAGGGTAGTACCACTCCAGTGAGATGTCTTATAGACTGTTGTTCTCAACAAACATTTTTTCAAAAAATGTAGTTAATAAATTGGGTTTGACACCAAACCCGAATGAACAAAACCTCAATATTGCATCCTTTGTTAAGGATAACTCGGACAAAAATAGCTATAAGACAATTGACCTGGAACTACATTTAGAAAGTAAATTCAAGAAAATTGAAGCAGTTATTATTTCTAAAGTAGGACAAAACAAACTGGTTATACCCAAACTAGAACAAACCATAAATCATTTGGGAAAACACTACAAAATAGCTGATAGACATATCACTAACAACACAGTAGCTAACATTGAAATGCTAATAGGGGCAGATTATATTAATCTTATTCATAAGGGCATAGTAGAGATAGGTAATGGTATAGCTATTCAGACTCCATCAGGGATAGCCCTTTGGGTGACCTATCAGAATACAACCTAGACCTAAACCAAAACAGTTCATGACCAACAAATACTATGTGCCTCAACTCAGTCCTACATAAACACTGTAAGAATAGCAACACTTTAATATTATTATCTCAACTGAGAACATTAATCATCATTATCAAATGAAACTTTGGATGAGGCAATTCAAACTTTATGGTTGCTAGAATCTGTGGGTATTACATGACACAAATCAAACTTCAGAAGATCAGTTAATGGTAGAAAGATTTGAAGACACCATCAGTGCAAGACAATAGTTTTTTATTGAGTTACCTTGGAAAATAAATTGTCCAACTTTAAGAGACAATCTCAAAGTAGCTAAAGGACATTTATATAAAGTAATGAAAAAACTCAAACAAGATAATAATGTAAAAATATATAATGATGTCTTCAAAGAACAGCTACAGAAAGGCTTCATTGAAGAAGTAACAAATAACCCTTTTAAAAAAGATGGTTGTCATTATTTAACCCACAGGGGGTTTATCGACAAGATGCCCCAACAACAAAACTCAGGTAGTATATAACTGTAGCCTCAAAGACAGTGATAAACACAGTTTGAATGATTGCTTGATTGAGGGTCCTAATCTCATTTCTGACCTTGTGAAGATCTTACTGAGGTTCAGGTTAGACAAATATGCCGTACAAAGTGACATTTCAAAGGCATTTTTGAGAATAAATCTTAAAAATGAATATGATAAGAACCAACTTAGGTTCTTATGGTTCAAGGATCCATTTGATTTGAATAAAGGGTTCATAACCTACAGATTTAATGTTGTGTTGTTTTGAGCCAATTGCTCACCTAGCCTATTAGCATTGACAATTGGACATCATTTGAACCAGTTTAATAACTCTTTAACATTAAACTTCCTTAAGGAACATTTTTACGTAGACAATCTAATAGGCTCAACAGCAACAAAATCTGAATTATCTGAAGTCTATGAACACTCTCAAAACATTATGCAACAAGGTAACTTTGAACTTAGAGAGTGGATTTCAAATGATGAGGATTTAAACAAAAAGATTTAAAGGATAATATGGTCTTACTGAGCCATCAGACAGAGTTAAAACTTTAGGTATGAACTGGTATTTGGATGCAACTTCTAACAGTCATGATTCAATCTGTACTAAAGGTTTTAAACTTGATGAGGAAGCAAATACTAAAAGACAAATATTATCAGAGGCTTCCAAAATTTTTGATCCCATGGGTCTATTCCTGCCTTTAACAATAAAATCAAAGATTCTCCTCCAAGAAATTTGGAGGACAAATGTTGGTGGGATGATCCAATAACAAATGAAAATAAAAAATCTTGGAAGAAGTTAGCTGCTGATTTAACGAAAGTGCAGAACATTAAAATTCAAAGGTGCTGTGGGTTTAGGGATAAGCCCCAGAGACTTCATGTGTTTGCTGATGCAAGCACACAAGCTTATGGGTGCTGTGCGTATCTAGTAAGCCCTACAGAAAGTCATCTAATTTATGCAAAAGGGAAAGTTGCACCTCTCAACCTACCCCAACCATACCTCAATTGGAACTATTGGCTGCTACATTAGCCATTAAAACCATTTCATTGCTTAAGGATGCTTACCATGATGTGTACTTAACTCATATCCACATCTGGCTTGACAGTCAGATTTGTCTTGCCTGGATACGGAATGATAGCATTAATAGTAAGAATATCTTTGTAAGAAATAGGCTAAAAGAAATAGCTGACGCTAATGAAAGCCTACAAGTAAACTTTCACTATGTTCCAACTAAACAAAATCCAGCAGACTTTCTGACCAGAGGTTTATCCTACAAGTTGTTGAAGTCAAACAAAACTTGGTTTATGGGACCTAAGTGGCTCTGTAATACAGACCAATGGCCTGTGGAACAAGTTAACTTGACATTAATTTAATCTTTTCAAATGAAAAGGTTGAACCAATCACTAATTATGAACAGTATTCTGATTTCAACAAACTTGTCAGGGTTACAGCCTACTGTTTGAGGTTTGCTCACACTGTTTAACTACAATTAACAAACAGCTAAATAAAAATAATCATAATTATACAGAAGTTGCAACCAAATACTGGATAGGCCAAGCACAACAAAAGAGTACAATAAAGAGTTAGAATTCTTAACTAATGGGAAACAAACAAAAGACCTGTACCATCAGTAGTTGTGGATCTAAACTTGTTCAGAGATGAGGAAGGCCTTCTAAGGTGTAAAGGGAGATTAGACAAATCAAAACTGTCATACAAAAGCAAACATCCAATCCTTTTACCTAGATTTAGCTATTTGACAACATTAATCATCAGAAAAACACACAATGATGTATATCATATGGGGGTACCACAGACACTAACTACATTAAGAAAAACTTATTGGATACCCAAGGGAAGGATCACTGTTAAAACAGTCCTGAGTGAGTGTGTCACATGTAGGCGTATTCATGCTAGGCCCTATAGGAAACCAAATCCTCCTGCTTTGCCAGAGGAGAGAGTTACTCTCAACAGACCCTTTGAGACTGTAGGCATTGACTATACAGGAGCATTGACTGTAGGGGTGGGTGACACTGAACAAAAAATGTACATTGTACTGTTTACATGTGCTGCCTCACGAGCTGTTTATTTGGATGTTGTGGAGGACCTTACAGCAGAATCTTTTGTTGCTGTCTTTAAGAGATTCTGTGCACGACATTCAGTACCAAAGACAGTTTGGACTGACAATGCTACATATTTCAAAGCTGGTGAACAAGTCATCCACGACTTGTTAAGCAATGAAATCACACAATTATATATACAAAATTCAAACATAAAGTGGAAGTATATTCCGGTTGCCTCTCCTTGGTATGGTTCTATCTGGGAGAGGAATATACAAACAGTAAAGAATTGCTTGAAGAAAGCAATTGGCAAAAACAGATACACTTATTTGGGTTACTCACTCTCCTGGCTGAGATTGAGAACATCATTAACAATAGACCACTCACTTATGTGAGTGACACATTAATGACCCGGAACCATTAACTCCAAATCATTTGATTCGGGAGAACAAGTTAGTCTCCTGCCGGACTACAATATAGACTCTTCAGAAGACCCAAAACTGGACTCAACGACATAATGAACTACAGAATAAGTTACAACATTTAACTAGAGTTAAAGCTCATTTCATTAAACAGTGGAAAACTGAGTACTTCATGGGTCTAAGGGAGACATAAACAAATGACTAAGAAGGATTGGTCTGACACAATTAAGGTAGGGGACCTTGTTCTCATACATGACAGTACTCCAAGACAATACTGGCCTCTGGCTAGAGTTTCAGAACTCAGACCAGGGGCAGACGGGGTAACAAGAGTGGTCAAATTAAGGACTTCAACGGGTGACACAACAAGAGACATTTCTCTTTTGTACCCTTTAGAGTCTGGACCCAAAACAATGGACTTTGGAGAACCTTCTCCACTGACAGTAACAACTGGAGACACTGACTTCCAGTAACTATCCCTTTGACAGTAGGAGTGGTAACGCATCCTACTACAACATTGACAGACA
Organism: Bathynomus jamesi; assembly: GCA_023014485.1. Lineage (NCBI taxonomy): Eukaryota > Metazoa > Arthropoda > Malacostraca > Isopoda > Cirolanidae > Bathynomus > Bathynomus jamesi. The sequence continues at coordinate 230,866 of JAJOZX010001923.1, read as the reverse complement.
CAAGACCTCAGCGACAAACAGCATTAAAGGCGCGACTATTTTTACAACAAAAAATGAGCTGGGGAATTGTAATTTTATCTTCTAACTTTCATTTTTTCTTTTCTATGGTAAAGACCATAGACAGTTTTCATCCTATGGATGTATTATTTTCTCTTCTAATTAAATGCTACACCTTCTCCATGAGAAGGTGAGGATAGGCACTGTTAATCAGATTAACAGGCATTTACAGTTAAATAGTTAGCTAGTCTACACTCAGACACAAAAATTGGTGACAATGACACCAAAATTTTTATCTCCCGGGGCCCCCAGTATATGGAAAACTGATGAGTGGGTAGTTTGGAGGTAACGAAAATGGTTCACTGAGTAGGTAGGTAGTTAATCTAACAATTATTAAATTCCTTTTGTGTCAATAACTGGGTGGATGAAACCAATTGGTTGCTCACCAGAGTTATTCCTCCACACTAGTATTTATATACTGTGGTGGGAGGAGCGTGCTCGGTAATAGATACATTACCGCTCAACCAACCGAGGAAAAAACCAAGACAACGCTGGTGAAAAAAGCCCCGCGAAGAGGAGAACAAAGGGAGAACGAAAACGAAGAACGGGGCGAGAGGACGTACCAGCAAGTGCGCTCTCGACAATTACACAACCGGAGAAGGGAGACACTCCAATAACAAACAGTAAGTGACTAATTGAGTTTTTACCCAGTAAGTTAATCACATTAAATTAAGCTGGGTCAGACAAGTTAGGCCTACATTGTGGCCTAAGGACCCAGCATCAACTCATAGCTTAACAAAGGTGAAGGTAGATTGCCCTAACCTAATCTTGTGAGGAATCCTACTGTGGACCTCAATTTATCTGCCCGC
>JAJOZX010001923.1:135000-225000 GCA_023014485.1 Bathynomus jamesi | reverse complement strand
ACTAAGGATAAGTAAAGTTCTTTCATGGTCACAATATATACTTTTATAGATGTCAAACATAAAAATATAATAAAATTCTATATTAACATAAATATATATTCGATAGACATTTATGTCATGGCTTTAACATCAGTATTTCGTATAGCTTCCTCCAGCATCAATAATTTCTTGCAATCGTTGCGGCATAGAAGAGGCCAGATTGTAGGGAATGTTTGGTGTTCGGCGTAAGCTCTCCCAACTATTCCTCGCGTGAGCTAAAAGTGCTTCAAATGTTCTTTCATTGCGTTGCTCCCATTCGTTAATCATTATTGCCCAAAGGTTTTCAATCGGATTCAAATCAGGAGAACGTGGTGGCAGAATTAGATTAATAATCTCTGGGTGATCTTCGTACCACGCTCTCCCAACGTTACTCCTATGAATGGGACTGTTATCTTCCATTAAGTAAAATGGTTCCGGTGCTGGAACCAGATACGCACGAACACTGGGTAGCAGCACCTCTTCCAGTATCTGTCAATATTGCTGTCCAGTAAAGCGTCCATCTACTTGAGTCAATTCTCCGACACCATAGCCAGACATCCAGCCCCACACACCGAGATTGATGTGACCACTACGTTTGCTCGGGAAAACATTTCCTTCTTCATAGCGTTTTCCGCGCTGCCTCCAACAATGGAGGGAACCATGACTATCTGTTGAAAATGTTTTTTCGTCACAGTACACAACTTTTCTCCAGAATTCTTCCTCCTGCGGCAAGTATTGCAAGGCAAATCCCATCCGCGCCTCTTTATGCTCAATCGTCAATGCAGGTTTTATAGCTGGACGGCGAGAAAAATACCCTGCCTCGTGAAGTCTGTTGTTCACTGTATTTTGCGCTACAACGAAGGTTCAGGTGTCTGTAAATATGCGTCGCTGGACAAACGGATGCTCTCTGGCATGATTAACAATCGCAGCATCTTCCTCTTGAGATGTTGAACGCGGAGGACCAGACCTCGGCAAAGTAGCGATTGAGTTTTCTGCTTCATACCGATGAATCTACCGTTCCACAGTGCTTCGATGAACGTCTAGTCGTCTTGATATTTCTCTTATTGGCACACCATATTCATGCAATGTCACCATTGCTCACCGCATTGCCTGGGTCGTCTCGTGGTGCACAGTCGGCCTTTCCAGCTTTGTGTAAATGGCTCATGTGAAGCGTGCTGGGACGATAAAGGAAGTGAGGATACCATGCACCCCTTCTGAAACTGATTTCGGTTGTGAAGGGTACCAACCCTTCGAATGGTAATAATAATCAGCCAATTTCCTATTTTGGTGAACATATGCATAAAAAATTCGTCTTAAAAGCCAAGGATCCAAAGATTGTCAGCAATAGTTTATATCCCAACTGAATATACAGTAGTCATCCATCAACAGTATAATCATATTTTATTTCCATAACTACTCATGACTACTCTGTCATAGTAAATAACCTTATTATGACTTAGGTAGTTGTGGTAATTCTGAGTGGCGGCCTCTAGCCACATACGTTAAACCTATCAGTGCGTCTAAGACCAGACTCTTCTGTTTCTGTCAATTCATTGTTAGTTTAAGGTATTTTGCTCTTTGTCTTTCTAGGTCTAGGGCATTAAAATAAATATTTGAGTTTGTGTTTAGCATTTCCTCCTCCCTTCGTAATTCCCCACCCAACCTCGTTTCCTTCGACATAGCAACGCTTACCTCCATCCTCATTCCACTTCCTTCATTAAACCTATTATCGCTTTTACTGTCCCTTTCTTCCATCCTTCAATGCCAGCGTTCTTAAACCTAGCACATAAATTATATAATATGGAATCTAACACGTTAGATCTCTACGGATTCATGTTACTTGAAGACGCCTGTGTCTTAGGGGAATCTAAGTGTTGAGAGTGGGCTTCAGGGGTAGTCTATAGATTGTTACAGATGACCTTGAACGCTCCAACTATTTAAAAATGATTATTTATTACGCACATCATATGGCATAATACACATATGAATTTAAGTATCTCTTACACTATAGGAATGGAATTGAATCCTACCAGAGTTAAAAAGTCGCAAAATATGATAGATTAGTTTGTATTAAGAGGTCACTAAGAGGAAAGGATTTTGAGTAGAGCGGAAGGCAGAGAGTATATTTTCTCGAGTTTCGGTTATTATTAACGTTATATGGATACATTGCCATGCGGTGTGATCAGAGAGAGAGAGAGAGAGAGAGAGAGAGAGAGAGAGAGAGAGAGAGAGTTACAAGGAGTTACAAGGAAAAGAAGTACCTCAAAAGGCCTTGCGGCCCATACCGAGGAGGTACCAATGGCAACGGGTGCCAGGGAAAATTTTCTACACCCTCAAATAGTGTGCAAGATTTGGTCTAACCTTTTCTTGAACTGATCCACAGAGGAACTGTTCACAACTTCTGAAGGTAACCTGTTCCACGTGTCACAGATCTTATACGTAAAGTAATTCCCACACATACTAGTCCTAAACCGTTTCAAATCCAACTTCCAACCATTGTTGCGAGTTGGGTTATCATTTAAACTAAACATGCTTCTAAAATCGACATCTTTGAACCCGCGTCACGTAAGCGTCGATTGTAGCCCATATGCCTAACGGAAGGGATTAACTTTGTGGCATTCTTCAGCCGGTTTTCAATCCACCTACCTACTTCCCCACCAATACCCAGTGCGCGCACTTTGGCCATTAGCCGGCGGTGAGGTACCTTATCAAAGGCTTTCTAATCAATCGCCCTACTCTTATCATACTCACTCAACATGACGTGGAAAAACTCGAGCATGTTGGTGAGACACGACCTATGCCGTCTAAACCCATGTTGGTGTCCCCAAGTAGCTTGTAGGAATCCAAATGGTCAACAATCCTACCCGCTATTATCTCCTCTAATTATTTACCTACAACTGAAGTGAAATGGTGTTATTTATAGAGGTTCCAAAGCCTCTCTTCCCACGCATGAGTTAGCAGTAGGGATGGGAAGGGATGGGAAGGGGTCCTAGTAACCCTCGGGACAGGTTTGTACAACAGACTTCACCCGCCCTCCCGAAAGAGAGAGAACCTAAAGGAATTGGCAGCCAATTTCTCTAGAATCCCACGACTCGGGACCGGAGGGCTGTCACACCCGAAGTATAAAGTTTACAACACCCAGAAGGAACGTGCATAACCTTTATACCCCCTGCGGAGAGAGAGAGCGAGAGAGAGAGACAGACAGAGAGAGACAGAAACAGAGAGAGACAGAGACAGAGAGAGAGACACAGAGAGAGACACACAGAGAGAGACAGAGAGAGACAGAGAGCTTTTAAATCACACCTTTTAAATGGTTTGTGGATAAGGGTTTCACGTATGTTATTTTAGTCCACGGTAGTTTATGTGGAGGTGTTAACGTAACTTGCACTTGGGACTGTTAATTGTAAGACAACTACCATAGCTGGGACTGAGACACGTTATCCCCTGCATACTCTATATATATCTATATACAGTATGTCTCTATATATAAATAGATAGAGTGATCAACACAATGATAATGTGGACGTCATTGATGGGGTTAGAGCAATTATGTGCACCAATCCGAACACACCTCCGCTGCCATAAGGACCGCCCATTTTATACCTAACATGAGAGACAGAGGCGCGAGACTTCTTGTAAACACTGTACGTAGGAACTTCCCTACCTTCTAATTTTGTAAATAAAATATTGTGATTCATCCTATCATATACCTTACTTATATCTAGAAAACAGCTATAAATAGTTGAATTACTGTCATTTAGTTCATAAGTAATCTTTAAGCAGTGTAGTAACAAGAGTTTCTCTAGTAGTTTCGAAAAGCAAGAGGTACTAGCAATAGCCCTGTAATTATTGCCGGATAGAATACCCTCAAACTTATTATATATATATATATATATATATATATATATATATATATATATATATATATATATATATATATATATATATATATATATATAATAGAGAGAGGGGGTGGATATATTATCTCACTTATTTACGTGTGTTGATTCACCAAATGTATAACCTAACTCTCAGTACATACATACAAATATTATAACAAATATCAGGTCATTAAAATTTTTAAATTACGTTGTTAAATTTTTTAAACACATGCATATTTATAATGAAATTTGTGGTGCAGTAAATTAATAGTTCACAAACCAGAGGATGTCATGTGAATGTGATGGTATATAGCGATGTAAATTACAGAAAACTATATATTTAAAAGTAAATAAACAATTAAGCATGTGTTATGAATGTATAAAAAGATCTTGTATTTGAGGTTCAGATCAGATGAAAATAAGTCAGTTTCCCTTAAAAAGAGAGAAATTAATTCTTTTAAATTAAAATAATAAACCTTCATTTTATTTTTCATAATACAGATATTAAACAAAGAAATTGCTTTTTATTTAAAATATGTTTAACCTGATTTTGTTTCTTGTGATGTTCGGATTTTGTTAATGTACGAAAAAGGATTTATATTTGAGTAGGCAGTGTGGTATTAGAATATAATAATATGCTTTGAGGTTGATAGACATTCTCGTTATGTCTATTAAACCCTTTTTCAGATGTTTATTTTAAGTTTTCATTTCTAATGTTTTAAGGGTATAAGTTCAAAATTGAGTGTCAAACTCTGTTTTTGTCTGTGTTTGTTTGATTTTGTTTGTCTCATGAAAGACCTTGAAAAAATCCCACAGGACAGGATTTTTTTTCTCTCGGGAAGGAAGGTGAGGATGAATATTTTTTTGAAGGAAGGTGGAGACAACTCCTTTCCCCCCTATCCCCAAGGCGATAATGAGTTTTTTTTTAAATTTAATGTTATTTAAATTAATTTTTTTTTTGAAAGACCATGAAAGACACCTTATAAAGGAGGGACCGTCATGAAGGACTGTGGTGAAAGATCGGGGCTACTAGCCGCCACATATTTGGTTCAATAAAATCGGTGTTTCGTTTCCAAGGAATGTGACAGTTTGGCGTGCTCTGTGAGCAGGGGCTCCATCTTGTTGGAAAGTATTTCTTTCACTTCTGATTCGTCGAATATCAGTTAGATAAAGTGAAAGATATACTTTCCAAAAAGATGGAGCCCCTGCTCACAGAGCAAGCCAAACTGTCACATTCCTTGAGAACGAAACGCCGAATTTTATCGAACTCGATATGTGGCCGGCTAGTGGCCCCGACTTTTCACCACTAGATTATGGTGTTTGGGAAACACTGAAGTCCAAAGTTTACATCCCTGGTACCAATATAAGAGATATAGATGAACTACGCGAAAGAATTCTGCTCGGCTGGGAGAAAGTGTCTGAACGATATGTAAACAGGTTTATTGATCAATGGCGTCCACGTTTGGAAGCCTGCGTTGAGCAAGAAGCGAGACACATTGAGCAACTTCTCAAAGAAGACGAACAACATGCTAAGGTAAGCATCTATGAAGTTTGGGAGCTCTAGTCCCCTTACTTTTTTTAATATGACAGTTTACCTAGAAGGGATCACTTTTTTTTTACCCACCCTATATATATATATATATATATATATATATATATATATATATATATATTATATATAATATATGTAGCGGATCGACCAGAAATAGACCAACAAGTAGACAGACAAATTCTTCTTTCCACGCCTTCATCAAACAGTCTTCGAAGGCACACGTGGGCAAGGAATCAGAAAACAATGAAGCGTTTGTTTTTCTTCCAAAGGCCGCCAAAAGCGAGCCCTTAACAACAAAAGGACGCGCGGGCAAGGCGTCTTAAGATTTGGCGCGAAGTCCTACGTCACAGGAACTACGTATAAAAGCGAGTTTCCACTCACACTTGCTCACACACACTCGATATCCACCTTTACGAGAAACACTCGTCCGTCAACCGCCCTCCGGCTTCCCGCCGGAGGAGCGGCCAGCTGTTCCTTCAAGGCCTTCGACCTATCATCACTTAAGGCCTACCGCCGTCAGCCTGTAGAAGCAATCCTTCGAGGCCCAGCGCCGTTTCGACTTCAGCCGCCTCATCACCTCAATTCTACATCAAGCGAATCAACACTTGAGGCGACCGGCGCCCGTTAAACAACTTCGATGGGAAGGTCAGCATCGCTTAGAGCCTACACCTACAAGATCAATTATAGGCATTTATAGGCCGTCCTACACCTCGAGAAGCAACAACACTGGGGCCTACGTTCTACGCAGCCTACATCAAACATCTCCATCATCTCGAGAGGCTTAACGATCAACGACACTTCGAACCTACAGTAATAGGTCCACTCGACACTTCAACAAAGGTTCTCATCGTTCCGGTAAGATAAGTGCATTCTTTTCTAAGTACTTTCGTGAAGCCTACATTAGCCTACCGCCGAACGGTAGGCTATACTTCCAAAGTGTGTAATTAAACGTTCCAACTGACTCTCGTTAAACGCAGTAGGCCTATTTCCTAATTCAAGTGTCCTTCAGAAAACTGTAATTCATATCATCCGCTATTGTGTTCACTTATATATTTGTGTGATAACTAAGTTCTCTTACTGTAGGCCTAATTCATTTACAGTGTACATCCCTTCAAGTTATAATTATCATTAGGCAACAACATTTTGTTTCTATAATCCATCTAAGGGGTACCAACTTAGCATTATATAATTACCTTTATGTAAATGATCATATTTCTCTCAACTATCATTAGGCCTATCCATAAACGCGCGTCATCAATCCATTATTATTAGGCCCATTCAGTTGTTCTATGTGCATCCATTCAATCATCTAGCCTACTTAATCAGAGTGTCACGCACACACAGTTCTGCATTACTTATATCATTACTAAGCCCATTCAATGTACCATTTTTGCATGCCATTTACATACCATCAATGAATGTATTACGTGTCAATTAAGCTATTAATCATTCATCTTATTAGCTAAGTTTCTATGTCATAAGCATAACGTAAAGGCTATCAAATAATCACTGTCAATTCTTTGGTAATTACTGTGAATAAATAATATCTTTATTTTCATAATAAAATACCAAACAATAAGGTACTTTTTATAACCTTAATATTAATTTGCTTGGGTGTAATCCAAGCTGGTGACCCTCGCTGCCATTCCGGTCGCTTCCAATAGTGTGGTGGTCCTGCTCCATTAGCTACTTTTCAATTGGTGATACTTTACATCATAAATTATTAACCCAGCCTATCATTAATAAGCAATCAGTCATTGCTTCAATTAATCACTAGCATATAATTAAATCATTATCACCTTAAACGGCTAAAACTAGGTCCACTATATATATATATATATAGAGAGAGAGAGAGAGAGAGAGAGAGAGAGAGAGAGAGAGAGAGAGAGAGAGAGAGAGAACTGCTTCATCTCTGTCACGTTTTCCTAGGGGGATCCTCCAACAGAAAACCATGCTTCCGTGCTCCCGGCGCGATGCACCACGCGCTGTGGTTGGCCAAGGCCATCTACTTACTGATGATCTTCCTATTCAAGGACCAGGCAAAGCTAACGGCGCATGAGAGGGCTGGCATAATAAACATTTGTCTTTTTGTCTCCCTCGTCTACGCCCGCTACTGGCATGAGGCCCCAGTCCCAGAAAAAGCAATCTTTAATGACATTAACCTACTCGCCCTCCTGCACGAGTACCCTGTATATTCTGTCAAGGACGCGGCGGTCAAGGCGTTCTGCCGCCACTTATGGTACTTTTCTGAGCACCTCGCGCCCCTCGCCTTCTTCGACGATCCCGTTAAAGAGAAGACTAAAGCAGCCATGGTCGGCAGCTTCTCACTTCCTCCGAACCCAAAAGCTCCCAAGCGGGTGGATGGGAAGGAGTTCGACCATCGCACTTCTTTAGAAACGTACATCACAAGCCGTTCGTTGAAATTGTTCAACCTTCTCTCCGTGAACGGCCAAGAAGAAGCTAAGGCGTTCTTGTCGAAGCCACCAGCCCTCTGGCCAACGGACCCAATGTATCAGGCATTGAAGGCCAAAGTCAAACTCCTCAATGTCGTCAATGATAGTACTGAACGTGCTGTTTCTCTTATCACATCATACAACGACGCACTGACGAAAGACGAGACCCAGAAACAATACTTGTTGCGGTTCATCAGCGGTCACCGCAAAACCTTACCGGTTTCAACGAAGGCGGGTACTGGACGTCAAGAAACAGGTTGTTTCAGATGTTTTATATCTCATGAACGAGATTGAAGTTCCTCTGTATTATCCGATGTGATACAAGTTTTCTTAATACGCTATTGTTTTTCATTTCATTGCTATTATACATATAACTTAATAAGGGATTATGAAAAAGTAAAAGTTAATTTTATACAGGGTGTCCCATAAGTCCGGCATCATAGGAGAAATTCATATTTTTATATTTCTACAAACCATAATCATATTTTTCTCTTTCTACAGGCCATAATGTCTGTGAGCAAGGAAGAAAGAATCCAGATAATTCTACTCATAGAAAATCGGAGTCAAAGAGAGGCCGCTGCTGAATTTAACAGACTGCATCCAGACCGCGAGCCAATAACACAGAGTTGTGTTAGCAGACTTGTTGCAAAGTTTAAGGAAACAGGATACATAGATGATAAACCACGCAGTGGACCTTCAAGGAGGTCCACTGACGATGATACAGCGACTGCTATCGTAGCTCATTTTAACAGAAGTCACAATAAGTCTCTTCGGCGATTGTCCGCTGAGACAGGAGTGTCGAAAAGTAGCATCCATCGCATTCTTCAGGCTCACAGATGGCATCCATATAAACTTCAGATCCTACAGAAATTAAGCGAAGATGATCCCGACCGGCGGATGGAATTTTGTGAATGGGCTACGGAACAATACATATTGAGCACGTTCTGTAAATAAAAGCTTTTGTTTTGCCTTTTTTTGTTATTTTTCCTATTATGCCGGACTTATGGGACACCCTGTAGTTTTGTTTCAGGCACGAAAAATGTAGCAAAAGTGAGCGACCTTTAGATATTCTCCGATATGCTTAATGTTTTGCATGCTTTATTAGTTTGGTTAATATGTTTTAAATGACATGGGCTGGACCTGTAAATAAAAATAACTTTTTATCAGGTAGTTTTAGTCGCTTTATTCAAATTTGTCACTCATTTTTTGTGCAAATGCATATTATTGGTGAAAATTATTATGCTAATAATATATATATAAATACACTCATTTTTGTTCCGACGAGTATAATTTTGGGCTATTTTTTCGCTACTCTGCGACTTAATTAGTTTGTTGGTTTCTGTTCTGGCTATTTTTTTTCTAATTGGATTCAGTTTGGTGGTGTTTATGATAGAATTATGACTTGCCGTTCGTGTGGTTTCGACTTTGAGAACTTGATTCGTCATGTGCCCTAGATGAAGACAAAGCATTGGATGTTTTTATCAATTACGGCGTTATTCTCTCATCCTTAACGTGCCCGAAATGTGACAGTGAGTGCCTAATACGAAAAGAGCAGAAGATATTTAGGTGAAATAACCAATATTAACCTGTTAGGTTAATTGAATGCCCGGTTAGGCCAACTGTACGCCCTTGATGATTGGTTAGGTTAAGTCGTGATATTTTCTTTAGTTTAAACGAAAATGACGAGAGGAAACTTTTCTGGTTAATTTTGAGGTGTTTTGCACGTTTCCTGTGGTAATGCGTCGTTTACGAGATCTCGTAACATGAACATGTTAGGTTATGCTTTATTGTATAAAATGTAGTCAGAAATACATTTTTCAAGTGTATTTTGATGTGCTTTGCTCGAATATGACCTTCATTTCTGCAAATGAACAGAAATACAGTTGTCATTGCATGGCCCAAACACGTATTTCTGTTTATTTGCACAAGAAATGACGGTTATATTTAAACAGAGCACACCAAAATACACTACAAAAATGTATTTTTTATTTCAACTTCAAGCCATGTCACTTGCGACATAATTACCATTAGTTTTTTATATGTAACAAGGAGAAACTTGTAGAAATAAACATTTCTGACTTTTATATTTTTGGGCCATCCTAATGTACAATTTTGATCACCATTTTATGTTTTCGACGATATTCCTTTTCTTTTGGTATTATGTTCCACTCCTGTAAAACATATATTGGATCTTCTTCTGTCTGCAATCTATTATGCAACTTTATTAAATTAAATTCTTCGTCCATCTTTACTGTAAGTCAACCGATATCTTAATTGCTTGACACAAGTGAGCCCAACCAAGCCAAGCAGTTTATAAAAAGGGTAGGCCCTATTGTATATTTTAGAAACAAGATATCGTATGATTTTTGTGGAAGATATTGAATTCATTTAGGGCGGCTATAGGCTATATGTTATTTACTTTCTATTTAAGTTAGGTTAGGGTTTATATATCTTAGTTTTGGTTAATTTCCGCTTTTAAGAAAGGCCAAAATTGAATTCTGCGCATAAAATTATCTAAAAAATGTATCTTTTAAAAATCAGCAGTGAATGAACCGAGATGATCTCTCTCTCTCTCTCTCTCTCTCTCTCTCTCTCTCTCTCTCTCTCTCTCTCTATATATATATATATTATATATATATATATATATATATACTTGGCTTAAATGGTTAATGAATCTCGTATTATTATTACTGTTCATAACGGGTAATAGACAACAGTATTACTTTGTATCCATCTAGAAACATCTAAAAAAGTTATTTTTAAAATTGAAATTTAATATGTAAATAAAAAAGAGACTCATTTATCTTCACATAGAATGAATACAATATTACCGCGATAGATAAGAAATTCTGGGAGCGTCACATCTCTGACAGTTCGATGCCATTTCTAAGTTCTAAAAACGTTTTGAAATTCTTTGAACGTCACCTATTGTAAGTCGGGAGAAGTTCCTTATTAAGCATTCAGAAGGAAGGGGGGAAGAAAAGTCAGCAATCAGATATACTCTTATTTCGTCACCCTTTTGCACCGATCTCCCAGGCCTCGGAGGTACCGTGAATCACGCAAATGGTTTAGGATTCAAAAGAGTAAGAAGAAGCAGACTCCATAAACTGCCTCGTAGAATCACTCTATGGGGTCTATGCTTTTGATTCGAAAGGCCCCAAAGATAAGGAAGGAGAGCCACCGGTCTTCTGGATTTTTTATCTAATATTTTCTGCCTTAAATCTTTGAATCTCCGGATAGAGATGATGTACGTAACGATTGTAAGCTACTTTTGGAAGGGAGTTTGTATACATATGAGAGGAAACTTGAGGATATGTTGAGTATTCAAAAGAAAACGGAATGAGGAAGAATGAAATTAAAATGATTTTGGCGGAAGAATTGCTCATAAATAAATATGATGAAGGGGATGAAACATTACAGAATAAACTGTAAACAATAACTTTATTTCAATCATTATTATTTTGGAAATTACCTTCCAATAAAAATATTCGTAATAAATGTAAAAGAGGAAAAGAACACTGAAAAATCTATACTGATACAAATTTAAATTTAAAATTAAGCTGATGGCTAAAAGACAGAATATAATGACATGCAAATTCTCGCATGACACGTAAAAGTTAGGAGCAAGTGAATTAAATAAGCGACGTGTTTCATATTAAATGATAAATATTAATTCATTAAATTTCAAGGAACTTCACTTGTAGGATTAAAAATAATTGGCGAAATTATTTTTTTATGGGATTATTAGAAGTGTCCCACTATTGACTACTTTTAAGCGGTTAAAAATGTTTACGTACAGTATTCGTGTACATGTAAGTGTTAGGGAAATTGTTCATCATTTGGGTATAAACATTTGCTGAAGCAATGAGAATAGAAATATGTCGAATTCTCCTAAAAAGTTGTCGGATGAACAAACTATGAATTTCTCAACCTTCTTAAACAGGTATAGGTAGTAGATAAATTTCAGAAAAAAAACATTGACATTTTAATGTCTCCAAAACTTATGCAACTATTTAGACAGTATTGTGTAAAATTACACATTCTAGAAGAAAAACCCATCCAAAATCTAACATGTTTTAGTGTGTCGAAATCGAATTAGAAATATACACCTATATTTTTGTGCATGCTCTTTGTCTACGTCTTATATGAAAGTACAAATTTTTATATAAATATTAATTTATAATGAAAAATATTAACAGAATGCCGTAATAAACGTCAAGTAACCACAATCCAACATTATTCCTAGCTGGCACACGAGAAAGTTGAACTGTCCTTTTCCTCTTCTCTCTACCAAAGGGTGCTTGTTTCTGCAGAAGTCGCTTTTGATGAAGAAACGGTCTTTGAGAGTATCACGCTTTGCTAGAAGACACACGTCCTCAAGTACTCTGTCTTTGAAAAGTGGGACAAAAGACAAAGGCATCTCTCAAATTACGCGTACTTACAGTATACTCAGTTATACACAAACTGAGCTGGGAGAAAACTTTCCAAATATTAAAGTTACCCTTTCACAGTGTACAGTGTTAAGAGTAAAATGTAGTAAACGTGAAAACTCAGATAATGTTTAGAAGTTGCAAGTAACTACAGTCCAACAGTTCTTACCTGGTAAACGAGAAAGTAGAGGTGAGGACAGAGAGAGTTCTACCTTCTCGTGTGCCAGGTAGGAACGCTTCAATATTCACTGTTTGTATTGGAGTTTGCAAGTTTCCTGTAAATTTGCTCCAAGCCGTCCACCGATTCTAAATGTGGATGGTGTCTCTGTTGCCGAGAAAAGCGAATCATACGTGCTCATTACCTTCGCGGGTGTGTCAAGCGGGGTTGGAGTTTTCTCTGCGGGTCCTGGTCTTTACGTCAGGTGGGTGAGAGAGTTAAAATCTTCCCTTCTCCCCGCGGAAGCTCCAGTCTAAGGTCTATTCCTGTTGGGATAAGTCAAGTCTCCTTGCCCGGACAATATTCTATATGCGTTGCTCAACAAACTCTGCGAAGATTCTCTGGTCTTTTTTCCTGACATCTGTTTAACAGGGTTTGGCGGGAAGGTGTCCTTCCTTTGTGTTGAATAATAATTGCGGTCTTCCCCTTTCCAAAGTGGAATGAGAATCATTCGCATCCTTTGAATTATCGTCCCATAGTTTTGATCTCGTGCCAATGCAAAGTTTTGGAGAGAATGGTAAACGTTCCGGCTGATCTGGTTTCTAGAAATGGAGATTTTATCTCACCTTCCCAGTGTATTTTCTGGAGACTGCTACTATTGTACCTGTTTCCACAAGGAAATGCCCTTAGTGTCACTCTCCTGGCAGTTGCCATTATTGGTATCCTGATATTATATATGGATTACTTCTCGCGTTTCTCTGCCGCTACCAATATGTCAGTGGTTGAGCGTCTCCTGCCGACTGCTCTGGACCGGGTGCCTCGGTAAGTAGGTTTGCATAGCTTTCGACACCAGAGTTGTTAGTCATGCAATCTGTCGAATCCTAGGAGTTCGCTCAGACCCAACCCTTTCCCTTTATGATTGCAGGATTTTGTATCTTGAAGAAATACAATTCTTCGGGCTTGTGTTTGACAGAAGGCTAATTTGACTTCCTCATCTTCAGTCCCTTAAGGCCTAGTGCCCTCTCGGCTTTGGATTCTATCATGCCAGTATGCACTTGATTACGGGGTATTTAGGTTCTCTCCTATCCTGATTCTTCTGAATGACGCCCAGGAGCTTCCCCTGGATTTGGGTAGCCCGTCTCTGACCGTTCGGTTAGTGGGTTTCAGCTTTCCCGCATACCGGTTGCACCCGTGGCACTTTCTACGGTTTCGCCGTGGAACTGATCATTCGCGGTATGTTACGAGTATCAGGGCGGATATCCCGTTGATAGACTTCGTCTTCCTTTCTTGGAAAATCCTTACTCCATGTGGATTAGGTTCCAATTTTTACTGTTTGCTTTAAGTTCAATGGTGCTCACAGTTCTGGGCAGCTTACTTGCCACTGCATATATTTTTACTACGGAGAGTTCCGCTGTTTTATTGGCGCTTCGTGTAAACTTTATTCTTGTCAGCTTTCTTACGGTTTGTATTTTTAGTGACGGGAAGAATGTACCCCAAACTTTGAAATCTTTTACTTCCCTTTATCCCATAATTTTAGGTATTTTAAAATAGCTCCTTAATTAGTTGTCATGGGAAGCGAGTTCAGTTCTGTTAGGTTTCTGCTCAATTTGGGCAATAAGCATGCAAACCAGGTCGCGGAAGATGTTTTTCCTCAACTTTCAGATCCTTACGGGACCTCCCTTTTAAGGACTCAGACTGCAGTGTTGGAAGGCCATTGCTGTCCTTAACGAGATGCATAAGGTTGTGGCTGCGGTCTGTCCCTGTGGTTACCACCATCATATGTCCCGATGGTGGAAAACTGCCTTGCCCACTTTCGAAATGGCCACACCCGTCTTACCTACAGGTATTTGATGGAGAGGCACCCTTGTGAAAACTGCACGGTCCGCTTGACTGTGCATCACTTGCTGATCAAGTGTCCCAGTCTTGGGGAATTTCGTTAGTCCCATCTTGCCGAGTACCCTTCGGAGGACATAGGACACGCTTTTACATTACTAAGTAATGGAATTTTAAGGTAAAAAGAATAGTTATGACTTTAATAAAAGTGTGGCGTGGAAATATTTTTATTTTATATAATACAGGGTGATCAAAAAGTAACGCAACCCATGGGAAAACGATTTATTTCAGAGCAAGTGCTGGAAGTGGGCACCGTTCTGTGCTTCACACAAGTGGATATGGCGATTCATGTTCTTAAAGACCCTTTGCAACGTTTCCTGTGAAATTGCATGAACACACTTCTGAATCATCGCCTGCAATTCTGGAATACTGTGCGGGTGAGTGACATATGCGGCATCTTTCAGGTAACCCCACAAGAAAAAGTCGGGAGGCGATAAATCCGGAGATCGTGAAGGCCTCCTGCATCTGGGCATAGCTTCTGGAGCGAATGTACTGCGTGACAATGAATATACGCTGCTCCAATGTGTATTTCATCTTTTTCATATATTCACCACCTGCAACAGAAGGAAAAAATCAATTATGTGCGTTTCTCCATGGGTTGCGTTACTTTTAGATCACCCTGTACATTGTATGACCCAATTTTCCGTTTGAAACCTCTTGGCATCGCCTTCACCAATGATTTACAAATGTTGGTAGTTTATGGGTCATTCAGTCAACCTTAGTAATCTTAGTTAATAACTTTAGTTTTGCTTCCGACCCAATTGTTCATTCTGACGAAGGTCGAGCCAATTGGCCCACCTTAGTCCTGGAACTTAACGTGGAATTCGAACCACGAACCACCAAGGAAGTAAAAAATTACAAAGTCGTCGTCCGGATTCGATTTCACGATCTCCCGATAAGCAGCCCAGCGTCTTAACCACTAGGCTACCTAGGGTACCCATGTATCTACCAAACAGTTTTTATGGAAGGATGAACCGCTGGGTGAGCTGAGTGCCGCCCTGCCTCCGCCGGGAATTGAAAGCAAGTTGGTGGATTCCTTGTCAGCGATGCTTACCACCGAGCCAGCACTCACGAAGGCGTCCTCTAAGCTTTTTCTTAGTTGAAATGTTTCCTCGCATTTGCCCCTTCAATGTTGACTAAAGAGTTTCTATTGGTTTCGGATCTGCCGAATTTCCTGGCCAGTATAATACAGTATTTCAATGACGCTTCTCTCAAAAAATATTTCATAATATTTTCTGCATGACATGGTTCCTATCTTGTTGAAACAACCATTTACTGCGTCCAAACCAGTTGCTAGTGAGAGACAGCTTTTCTTTCAACAGTGGTATATATTTTTGGTTATTCATTATTCCGTTCACTAAAAAATACAAGTCTCCTGTTCCATGCATTTCAAAGCAAGACCAAACCGTAACTTTCTCAGGACCGTTCGTGGTGCAAGAAAGGTGAATAATTAATTTCTTGGCACATTTCATTTTCCTTATGGAAATGCTAGGACTCCGGAAACAAGAAAATTAAACTTATTGCTAAAAATTAACAAAGAAAGATGAACTCATATTCTAATATGTCTCGAGAAACAAACAAAAACAATACCAGTGATGATGAACGTCACATCTGTGATCATGCAAAGCTATTTATAAGTGTAATATTTTGAAATTTGTAAAGTGAATGTCTAGTATCTTATAACAGCAAAGAATGTATGACGTTTGAATGACTTTTTCCAAAAAAGGAAGTGTACATTCCCGACAATTTACCCGTTTCCATTGAAGACAGTGAAGTGTGTATATTAGGGTTATGACTTTTTAATTTTTTGTCATAAATATTGTTTCCTGTATCATCAATCGATGAACGTTTGCTTGAAAACAATAAAAAAGGGCCTAATTCTTCAGAATTAAAAAACAATGTCACCCCGAAAGCAAATATAGTATATTAGTATATTCGAGACAGCTGCATTGCACCATTCTAGATTGGTTACCTGATGATTATCATAAATTGTCCAATATCTTGCAACAATACCGAAAAGCACTAAATACTCTGGAAAATCACTGGAACAGAGACCCATCTGCAATAGCTATACCAAGGAGCAACCAATATTTATTATTTTATTAATTTTTTATTTTTTTATTTTGGGGGTGAAGTTTTTTCAAACTATATCGAAAAAACTGTTATTTTCATTGTCAGGGGGCACAAGTTCATCGATTTATGATACAGGAACATGAGGTTATAAAAATGTCATAACCCTAGTGTATATACTATCGTGTCTATTGCAACCTCTTTGCGTGCATCTTTGGTGTTAACAGTGGTTTTTAGAATGTCGAATGTAATCCATGCCACATCCCTTACACGTTCTTCTCATTGGTCTTGCAGAAATTATCACCGCACAGCTTTCCAATTCTCTTTGAATGTCGGATGACGTCTTCCTGCGGGCTTTCTTACAAATTCTTAGAAGTGGTGATTCGTCTTTTGCAGTAATTATACTCTTTCTCCTCACTTTCATACGCATCCTGTTCAGAGTACCCTTGCAATTGTATTACTGTATGATTTGATACACAGCTGATTTTCATATATTTAGGTCACTAGATATCTGGGGACTGATTAGTTAGTATACTCATGCAAAGCAATCACCAAATTAGCGTTTTTGTAGTTATTCCTGGTCATATTTATTGGAAATTAACCAGTCATATTTACTGGAAGTTAACCAGTAATTCACGAATGAAAAGCAAGCACAACTTCTATTTACATAAAGTATACTTCGGTTCGTTAGTTGTTCAAGTCAGCAACGAATTAGGAAAGATTTTCGGACACATTACCTTTAGGATGCGAGACATTTATATTTTTATATAGATTACATAGAGTCCCATTTTTTCTGGCCAGTACTATATAATATATATATATATATATATATATATATACTTAGGGGTTGTAATGACTGATGATGCGAAATTTGAAACACAAAATAAGATACCAGTGAACAGAGCAAAGATAGTAACTGGGCAGATACTGAGAACATTTAAACGAAGGAATAGGAATATAATGATTCCTCTAATGAAAACACTGATCACACCCAAATTGGAATACTGCTCGGTTCTAACATGCCCATATAAAAAAGAAGTCATTAGACAACTAGGAGGGATTCAGAGAAGCTTCAAAGCCAAGATCAAGGAGTGCAAAGAACTAAACTACTGGGAAAGGTTACGTGAATTAAAGCTATATTCACTGGAAAGGAGGAGAGATACACCATTATTTACACTTAGAAAATAATGGAGAAACTAGTCCCTAATTTTACTCTGAACCCTGTAATCCCCAAACAACAGTGGAAAGTAGGAAAGGAAGACTGTGTCGTGTTCCCAAATTAAAGGCTAGAGAGGGAACATCCTTAACCCTGAAAGAAAATAGTTTTGTTGTGAGAGGACCAAAACTTTAATTAGCTGCCCAAAGACCTAAGAAACACGAGCGGTGTTGCAGTGGACATCTTCAAAAGAAGATTAGACGCCTGGTTCAGAACAATCCCGGATGAGCCGGGCGTACCTGGCTATGTGAGGTGGAGAGCAGAAGAAACCAATCACTACTTCACCAGGCCAACTCGAGATGAGGGGCGACAAGCTTGAGCTTCGTGAAATGAGGAATCATCGCACGGAAGGTATGTAAAACATAGAAGTTTAATAACCATATTTAAAAATGTTCACTGTAATTTGTTTGGGGTAATTGTTGGTATCTTTAACAATTTGATTAAATAGTCTTCTCGTCCTCTTATGCGTTACTAAGATTCAACTAAGACATAATAGAACATTAAATCAATAGGGCCTGAACTTCAACCTTCAATCTCTAAACCCTGACCAAACAATTTTTAATTTTTCTAAGAGAGCTTTCATCAACAATGAAAGTCGACTTCTCCCTTTAGGCCTAGATTTTAAATTACTAAATTTTAAAATAAACTATTTTGAACACTTTATATCATTTGAAAAACTTTTTCATAGATTGAAACGATTCCAAATAGATGACGAGACAAAACTTCCATTCTTAAAGTTTTCAATTATCCGAGTAGTATGGGCGAAAAAGGAGAAAGTGCAATGCAATTGGAAATGTTGATCAAAGTTGCAAAGGAAATGTCGCATAAGGTTATGCAACAAGGGGTAGAGGGAATGTGGCAAGATGTTATGCAACAAAGGGAGGGGGAATGTTGCAAGAGCAACAAGGGGTTATGCAACTTGGGGGCGGAGTTATCCCCCAAGAGAAACAGAGAGGAGAAGGAGAGAGAGGAGGAGAGGTGTTCGCCTGGCAGGAGCCAAACGCATATTAAGACTTCAGCCGAGCGGCCGTTGTCTTAATATGTTCCTAATCAGCCAGCTGGCTTAATCAGCCAGTTGGCTTTCCTGGCTGAGCTGCCAGATTGCGCTATTTATTTAATTAAAGCATATAGTCAGGCTTAATCCGCCAGTTGGCTTAACCACCCAGTTGACTTAGAAGGCGTAAATGGCTTGTTCAGGTGTACATTATTAGGGCTGAGTTGCCAGATTGCGTTATTTATTTAATTAAAGCATATATTCTGGCTTAACCAGCCATTTGGCGTAGATTACCTAGAAGGCAGATGTATATATATATATATATATATATATATATATATATATATATATATTTCCTTTTCAACTGCCAGATTGCGCTATCCAGATATTTTTCACAGTTGGCTTAGAAATCCGTCAGCCGCTTTAGAAAGCGACCATTTGATATAATTACAGTAAATGTCGTGTACAACCAAAACAATTAAATAAAACACCATTACATCATGCTGTTTATTTAGACGGATTAATGGATTCAATTTCACGAAATATATAGAAAATAAGTATACGTTCAAACAATGGAATATATATGATCAAAAATAATAATATCATAAAAATACGAACGATGAATATATAAACAAAATAGAAAATAAATATAGAATCAAACGACAGAATATATATAATAAAAAATAATAATAGCATAAGAAATACGAACGATGAATATATATATAATCAAAAATATACAAAACGATGTACAGGGTGTCTCATAAGTCCGGCATCATATGAAAAATAATGAAAAAAAGCAAAACAAAAGCTTTTATTTACAGAACGTGCTCAATATGGCCACCATTGTTTTCAATACACAAATTCAGACGTGATACCCAATCAGCAAGCACACGGTGAATGATGTCAGGAATAATGGTGTTACATGCCCCAATAATGCGCTGCCGCAAATGTTCAACACTTCTAATTTTCTCTGCGTATACCAGCGCTTTCAAGTGGCCCCAGAGATAAAAATCTAGTGGCGTGAGATCCGGGCTTCTAGCTGGCCATTCCAGGCCCTTGGCGTCCTATCCAATGACCATGGAATTGTTGGTACAGGTATTCCCTTACTTGGGTGCTGTAATGTGCAGAAGCGTCGTCTTGCTGGAACCATGTTGGGAAATTTCCTTCTTCGTTCAAGACACTGGGAAATGCTTCTTCTTTGAGTATACGTAGGTAGGTGCCTCCAGTGACATGTTCATCGAGAAAGAGGGGGCCTATTGTGCGATCCTTCCAAATGCCACACCATACCATCACCAGAGATGCACCTTGTTGTTTTGAAGAGGTATATATACCAATGAGGGTTGTTTTGAAACCAGTAGCGGGTGTTCTGTCGATTTACCTCACCATTTCCATAAAAAACAGCCTCGTCACTGAACAGAATGGTGGACGGGAAATTGGCATCCCGAGCATATTGTTCCGTAGCCCATTCACAAAATTCCATCCGCCGGTCGGGATCATCTTTGCTTAATTTTTGTAGGATATGAAGTTTATAAGGATGCCATTTGTGAGCCTGAAGAATGGGATGGATGCTATTTTTAGACACTCCTGTCTCGGCGGACAATCGCCGAAGAGACGTATTGGGACTTCTGTTAAAATGAGCTAGGATAGCAGTCGCTGTATCATCTCCACTGCGTGGTTTATCTTCTATGAATCCTGTTTCTTTAAACTTTGCAACAAGTCTGCTAACACAACTCTGTGTTATTGGCTCGCGGTCTGGATGCAGTCTGTTAAATTCAGCAGCGGCCTCTCTTTGACTCCGATTTCCTATGAGTAGAATTATCTGGATTCGTTCTTCCTTGCTCACAGACATTATGGCCTGTAGAAAGAGAAAAATATGAATTATGGTTTGTTGAAATAGAAAAATATGAATTTGTCCTATGATGCCGGACTTATGGGACACCCTGTAGTATAACCATCAATATATTAGTATATTAAAAAAAAATATATATACACAGTTATATTAAATAATTAAATATATTGAAAATAAAAAATAATAATATACAAAACGAAGGAGTATAATGAGCAGCATATTAGTACAGGAAATATATATATATATATATATATATATATATATATATATATATACATACACAATTATATTAAATAATTAAATATATTGAAAATAAATATACATCAAAATACTTTATGTTCTACGGCGCAAAACACTAAACTCACACGTCATCGAGTCTACAATCCCATCATTATTGCTTTGCACTGCACGGTAAATACGTCCAACCATTACTTCACCGCTCAAGGTGTGCGGTCGCCTATAATCGATATAAATGGCCTTCATATCGTTCAATACTATTTTTGTACCCACTTTACATTCGGTTGGCAAGTTATCTTTAAACACGGATAGAATACAATCAAAAGCACGCACAAAGAGGTCATCGTTAGCCACAACATCATTATTAAATTCAAGTTTATAAACACTCCTTTCCAATCGAGGGTTTTTTCTTACCGTCCTGAGCTTTTCAATCGTGAAATCTTCTTCACTCTGTATAGCGGCAATTGAAATAATCTTCCATGTCGTAACGACGGCTACTCATTATATGGAGATACAGCTCTTCAGGGTGAACAGTGTAGGCGAGCTCTGCCCTGTACCGCTCAAGTGCTTTGTACTAAACTTCGGGATATTTCGAAGAGTCTAAACCTTTTAAATATGCATCCAGCTCTAGACCATTCTCGCCTTGTTCATTCCTACATTCGATAAATCCATCGAGCAGAGCGGTGTATGCGTATTCAAGAACCGTGTCAAAATAAATCATATCCGTAACACGAGCATCTAATATAGGCTTCAGCTTGCGGAATCCGACGATTTCAAACATTCTGTCGAGGATGAATCGGTTTCGCGTGGGGACAAGAACGTTATTATCAGATGCATTCTTCTACATCAGTCGTATATCAATGCATGGCTGATCGTTATTTATATATAACGTGCAAACAAAGGCATATGAGGGGGCATCACTAATCTGTTCTCTTCTTGTACCTATACTTGCAGGTATTTTATAATGGTCCTCTCCCCACTTCTCAACTATCACAAAGACTCTATTCATCTCCTCAACACTTAAATAAATAACATTACGTTTGCTTGCGTGCCTGCAAATAGTTTCAAGTACATAGTTAATGGTGTCGGTTTCACGCCTGAACACGCGCAATGACTTCGTCATGGACACAGCGTAAGCGGCATTGAGAATGCTTCTCAAAGGAAGTTCCATCATATTCGCACGTCCAGTCGGTTCAAGCTCTGAGATGACTATGAGCCACAGGTGGGCGGATCGGCTCGACGGGCGGAGTGACTCACGCCGATGAAACGTGTACGGGTTTGTTCGAACTCGTATGTTTCGGAGGGATGAAGTACACGGGTGGACGGCTCGATTGGGGGAGTTAGTTACACCATAAGCTGCTGGAGCGTGTACGGGGTTGTTCGAATACTTGTGCCCCATTATACTTGGCAAACAGAATTTTCCGCTACATGAAGCAATACCGGTTTTAATGTTTCATCACTCACAAAAGGTTCATTTCCGCAAACTAAACATCTTCACAATCCGGTGCACTATTTGAAAGAAACATATGCCCATATTTATCTTTTTTGTTTAACAATCGATACACGTCTCTAAAGTCTGTTAAAAACTCACACAGGCCATTAGCCACAACCTCACTAAAAAACCTCGTCATGATATATATTAATATAGTAGTAAAAATACTTAAGATTCTCCATGATGACAAGATTTATTTTCTCAACCGTAGGGTAGGAGTAGTCGGTATGGTGTAACATGATATAATATCACTCGTCATCCCACTCGTCAACAAGATTCACTATCCATAACCGTTGCTTATCTTCTGAACGTGTTGTTTCTTCTACTTCGCGATATATGTGAGCTTTTATAAAGGTTAGGTCTACAACATACTTCAATACATCGCTTGTACTACGAAATCCTTCACTGCCCTCGCCAGAATAGCCGTAGAGTATTTGAACATCTTGGTCCTTCGCGCGGTTCAATGTAGCTTTAAAAGTAGCAAAGGAGGGTGGAATAGAGGGTTTTTCAGTATCCACCACATCTTGGCACTTTGCCGAATACCACTTCATAGACGTTGAACACACAATATTAAAGGTAGCCATTACTATTTTTCGTCTACGCGGGAGAATACACGTCTGAGCTCAAGGGTATGCAGAGGTCAACTGAGCACGCAGGGCTAGAGTATGCTCAGGTATTGACAGGAGTCACGCGACCGATCTTACAGTGGGCGGAGCTTAGCTTTTTTCCTGTACACACACACACACACACACACACACACACACACACACGTACGCACGCAGAGAAAATGAAACCCTAATTGAAGCAAATATGCGTGATAAATAAACATTTCGTTAACAATACACATATATATAAATACAATCGAGGATTAAGGTAGCCAAGAGGTACGGTATCATAGGCACCAGGCACCTGGTAACGCTTACTATAGGTGTTACGGCATACCTTCGTGCCCCTAAGTTCCTTCACACACCCGAGTTTCTGCGCCCGAAAATTGTGGGTCCCCACATTCAGTTGGGGTGGCTGGTCGCTCTCATTTCCCAAGCACACTAGATCCTTCAACGAGTCAAAGTTAATGACTCGACGGTTCGCATGATTAAGCGTGATACCCTTAGCCTCCACGATATACTCCGTATCATCCCTCACCCTCACCCGTACCCCATAGGTTTTTGGCCCTGTTGATACAAATGAGTCTGCGTATGCACCATCACTATACTCATCCTTGATCTCGTCAGTTAGCTCTCCGAGGAATTCCCCAATAGAGGGCATGTATTCACCCTCCCTCGCTGTGAACATCACGTTATCTGTATCAGCGTACAGCATCCTCCGTCCAAGAGAGTGCAGTAGACCCCAAAGTTTGGTGCAGGCGAAGGCCGTTGTGAAGCTGGCTACAGGTATTTTTGTAACCCGTGAGGTATCTGTGGCCAGTTCGGTGATGTTATAATTTATTATGTAAGTATTACCTACATTCACGATCTCCATATCCTCTTTATCGGGAGCGTTGACATAATCCCAGACTTTAACATAACTTTGTGCCAAATGAACGTTCCCTTTGTCAGTATTCTGTGCAAATTTGCCCCAAAGACTTCTACTTTATCCTTCAAAAAAGCGTTTATATATGGTGTGAAAAAGTTGGGTAGCTTCTGAAACCTCCACACCTCATGTATCTTCAATATTCTGTGCCCATGGCGAACGGCTACGTCCAGCTCAGGGATTGTACTTACGCTGGTTGGTTGTATGGTTACAATCACCGTTGTTCTCCTCTGCGCACTTCACGCACAGTGGAGACATGAGCTTGTGATCTATAACGACGGGTAAGATCGGCATCCATAACTCGCGAAGGGGGAGCACGTCTACGAAAGAGAGTTCCAAAGTAGCACTCATTCAAGTTAGCTGAAAACTCCTCGATGGTTGGTATGGTGGTACCCACCAGTTTTTGAGGCGCATCTACGGGGTACGGATTGTTCTTCATCACGTAGGGGTATAAAGAGCAGAAGTCGTAGTAATGGAGTTTCACGCCCTCCGTAGGCGGAAAGCATAGCTTGGATGGGTTTGTACGCTCCCCAAACAAGCTGTCACCGCATTTGAGGGGGTCCAGCACCATTGTACGTTTGATGGCCCTTATTTATTAACGGTACTGGTCATCTGTTTCCATCCTTGCATCATACTCATGCTCCCACACGATTTTGTGAGTGAACTGGGAGCTTATAAGTTAATCGCGGATTACGGGTCCATGCCAGGCTGTCGGCAGGGGACCTTCCATGGAGGTCCCCTGTGACGGCACACTCAGCGCGCGGGCATCCATGCCACCAGCAGCCGTTAAAGTAATACACAGTCTTCTCACCAGTGGCTGGATCCTCACTTAGGCCATCAACGCAAAAAGCACGACCATTAACCTTAACGCGTACTTCACCCGTGTTGCGGGCATGTTTTATGTATACCCCGGTCTGTTGCTGTAGGTGTATGAGCCAGTAAATAGCCTTGTGCCCATAACTGCGGGGATTGTTTCTGTGAATGAAGACTAAGGTGTCTTTAGGCATGAAGTTATTCTTGAACACTGTAAAACATAATGAGGCGGTCGAGGTCGCGACATGCAGCAGACCGCATTTGAAACGGGCTATGTACATCATCCTTCTAAAGGCCTGGAAACATACCTAAGCACACGCACATCATTCACGCAATAACGTTCACATTCATCGCTATATTGTATGGACTAGCTTCATTAAAACTGTTGTAGTAGCGGTCAAAATCTTCACGCTCACTATCACTCATGTTGGTGTAGTTAAAGTAATGTTTGGGTGGAGGTAGTCCTACGTAATTCAAAGTTTCGTTAGTGAGGAATGTGTAAGGGAAATACCCTTTTGAAACTTCAGCGGCTACGCCCATGACCTTGGGCAACTTTGCTAATTTACAAGGTGTGAACAGCAGGGTGTCTTTAAGCTGTACATTACCTCTTATCTGCATCTGCATCTGTATTAGTTTGTTGCCTCTTTTCAAGGGATCACCTGTAAATATCGCAGAAGACTCGTGTTCAAGCAACTCCTTGTAAAGGAATTGTGTGTCAAATTTCGCCCCGTTATAGGCAAGAATATACACAGTCAATTTTTTTAACTTGTCCGCTAATTTGACAATATAGGATACAGAGAGTTTCACAGGGTTGCCGTGTGCAGTCGCTTTAAAAACGTTTGTCCGTTTTCCACATTTGTGGCACTCGCACACTCGATCTCCATGCACTCATCACAGATAGTCTGACTTAGAGTAAATGTGGAATAACCTCTTTGGTTTCAGCGTTCGTGTAAGTTTCTATATCGTAGTACACGGTTATACAAGGGCTATTTTTAGGCTTAGCATCTTTCATATAACATACATGCTTCACTCCATCCGCCTTATATTTTTCATGACATATAGAACAGTGAATTTCATCACATTTATGTTTGAAATTCCCTAATTATCTATCATGTGAAACATACCGCACTTACAAATCCTCATTTTCCTGCAAGTGCCAATTGATTTATGGAGTTCAAAGCATTTATTATTGAAAAATGTACGTCTACACACATTACATTCCCTCTTCTCGATTTCAACTACACGACTTTCACATTTGGGGCTTTTACACTGCTCACATACCATGTAGCAATCCTTACAATGTTTCACCATATCATCAGCAAACTCGAGACATCCCTTACACAAATCATGATGCCTTCCATATTTTCGACTTTTATCATAACTGGCGTAGAGAGCCCTTATGTTACGGATGGGGAGATACGATGTTCTGACAATCCTAAAATAAGTAGAGTCTTGTACGATCTCTCACGCTGCTTTTAAAAACATACACAGTCCTACGACGATCATCCATTCCAAATCGACTATACGTGCATTCATTTCCTGCTCGGCCCTTCTCAGTTCTTCAGGACCCATATTACACTCAAACTCAAGCTTACAATCTGAAGCCAGTTTACGGCACGCTGCACAACCGTAGGCAGCCAAATTTTTTGCGTCCATGTATTTAGCACAGTGAACATATGAGCTAAGACTATTGCTATAAAGCCGCAACCACGATCGACGTTTAAATGCTTTCTGTAAATAACCGAATTAAATTAAGAGTATAAGGTGTGGCACTATGACCCGCAACCCGAATACTCTGTCAATATCTACCATGAAGTTGTCCATATTGAAGGCTGTACTACTTTGAGAGGCCTGCATTATACGGCCCAAGATATATTCTATGTCTACAGCCGCCAAACGTCTGAACGGTATTACTACCCAAAAATCATCTACGTCCCCGTCATCTGACCCGAACCTGAAGGACAACCTCGTCCGGACTTCACGTTCGTCGCGGTTCTGAAGGGCAAACTCCACAATCTTCAACTACGCGTCGCAGTCCAACACCGTTGGTATACAGGGATCCAGGGTCAACCCTGACCACGTACCGATTTCTAGTTCAGGGCAGGGTGGTAGGGTGCGCACCAACTCGATTGTTATACCATCCTCCACAGTATGAGAAGCTGCTGCTGTGGAGGAAGTACCCGGAACTGAACAGGAATAATGGGGCATATTTGAGGAAGGTACTGTTGTGGGGGTTGTGTCGTAAGACGTAGACGTAGAGGGTTGGGGCTCTAATACTGATGGTCTAACAACCGGCGCAATCATGGCACGCTTTATACTTGACGTGGCGGGTTCTTCATCACGCTTCCGCTCTGAACTGTCGCATGCTACAGGTGACGCTGGTGAGGGTTCGTCAGTGGGGAAGGATTCTGTAGCTACACGGCCATCGGGTTCATCTGTGATATCGATGACGGGGGGCTGTACATCGTCGTCATTCACGGTTCTGTGGAAGGAGACAAACAAGAATATAAGGAGCAGCACTCAAAATTTTTAATATTTTGTAAATGACCCACTTAGGGGTGTGACGTGTTAGAAATGGAATCTGTAGACCCTCAACATGTATTATATTTGGCCCTACAGGATGTGGAAAAACTGTATTTATGCTTAAAATCATTAAAGATAAAGGGGAGATGTTCTCAAAATTTGTGCATAAAGTAATATGGTACTATTCGACATATCAGTCAGTGTTCAACAAGTACCAAGGTGAAATTTTGCTCCACGGAGGCGTATATGCCGTTAATTCGTTAAAGGGAAATGAGCATACAGTCAGTGTAATTGCCATTCTCATGTTGGAAATGGATAAAACGTTTGTCGAGACATTTACAGTGTTCTCCCACCATCTTAACATAAGCGTATTCTTCATCAACCAGAATCTATTTTTCAAAAATAGATACATGCGCGATGTGTCTTTAAATACACAATATCTACTCTTATTCGCGCAACGTAGAGATGTCACAAATTGGGGTATTAGCCAATCAAATGTTCCCGAATCAGCGTAAGGAGTTTTTGGAGGTTTATAAAGAAGTCACAAGTCAGCGTTATGGATATTTGCTTTGTGACTTTCATCCGCGAAACACGTTTAGGGTGCTTCTAAGAACGAATATATTCCCAAACGAACCTGAAACGGTGTATATTCCAGAATGACAAATAGGCTGAAGAAATATCGTGAATTAATAAAAATCTATCAACGATTGCCCGGGCACTGCAACAGATGTTTGTTAAAAATATCGACTCCGACTTTTTAAAATGCATCTGTGAAATCTGTCTTAATGTTATAAAATGTAATGTGCCAATGAAACCCCCTCAGAAGGCTCGCTTACGTCGTTACATGAACATAATACGTGCGCTCGCTCATAAAAGTCAAACTGTCGGGAAGAAAAAGCGAATTACTGTGCAAAGAGGGGGATCATTCCTCCCATCTATTTTTCAATTTTGGGGCCTTTACTGACTAGATTAATATAATGAAGAAGGTGTAGTGATTCCCACGAGGTGTATGCTTCATTGCAAAGTTCAAAGATTCCAGACACGGCTCTAGAACCCCGTAAAAGTAGGCGTAAAAGAATGGAAAGCGAGTTGTTAGCCCTATTAAACAGTGAAAAGTCACCTGATGAGAAAAGGATCTTGTACCAAGAGACTTTGCAGAAATTTCTTCATGAGTACGAAGATTATAAGAATCTGACAGAGCTCCCCGTGGTTATTAGGCACAGCGCGAGCAACGCTGAGCATGGCGAGACAGGACCTGGCCCGACGTTAGAGATGACCAACCAAAGAATAAAGGAACACAACACATCGAACATGTTAAAAAGCAGTCTCCCACATACATTGAGGAATAAAGGCTTAAGTCTTTATAATCTATTGAGTGAGGACCCCATCATACAGTGGGCCGATACAGGCGAGGTCATTGTTGAAGGAACAAGGGTACAAGGATCCAACATCGTTGACATTGTTCATGATCTGGTGAGAAAGTGGGACAGGCCCTCACCAACAGGATGGAAGCATATTAAAGCAAGACTACAACAAATAAATGTCCCAAAACATTGATAGGTAATCTGAATAGGTTAAAAGACTTGGATCAAGTCTCGCATGTGTCACAACTGAGTACGCCATCGCCCCCAGCAGCAGCGTCTCTGAAGAGGAGAAAGAAGAGAACAAACGGCCAACCTTATCCACGTGTCTCTAAAATATGCAAATGGCTAACATATTAAGTAAACGCTATTATGACATTTCTAACCCCGCCTCCTATGGCGGCGTTAATAGACTGTACAGAGGTGTTTACGGAGTAGGGAAAAAAGATGTTGAGAGGTTTTTGCGGGAGCAGGATGCTTATACACTTCATAAACCGGTGAGAAAAAGGTTTAAAACGGCCAAGACAACAGCGGCTTCGATTGATTCTATTTGGCAAGTGGATTTAACAGACATGCAAAGACATTCAGTGTATAATGATGGCTACCGCTACATCCTATTCATAATAGATTTATTCTCTAGATATCTGTGGCTAACTCCACTAAAAAATAAATCGCCTGAAACAGTTGCTAAAGCGACCAAAATGTTGATGTCAAAAGAAGATAGGGAACCTGGCTATTTTTGTACGGATGTGGGGAAAGAATTTATAGGTCGCGCTTTTCAGAACATGCTGACAGAGTTTAATATCAGTTACTACACTAGCAGTTGTATATATAAGGCCTCTTTAGCTGAAAGAGTTCACCGTACCATAAAGGAACGCATGCATCGCTATTTTACACATAAAACACATACAGATATATAAACGTTGTCGGTTCATTGGCCTCGTCATATAACCGTTCACACCACTGTACGATTGGCACAACATCTAACGAAATTTTAAAAAGAGGTACGCGTCCAGAAGTGAGAAGAGATGGAGTTCCGCCACTATACTCTACACATTTCACAGTCAATTATTATGTGAGGCTAGCACTTTCGGGAAATAAATTCGCGAAGGGATTTGAGCAAGGATGGACACGTGAGATTTTTAAAGTTAATGCTATGAGACCTAAAGACGAGATAATGATGTATTACGTTGAAGATTTGAACGGGAAAGAGATCGCTTGAGACTTTTACCACGAGGACTTGCAGAAAGTGACATTTAATTTAGGAAAAAGTGTGTTTAAAATTGAAAAAGTTTTAGGCAACAAAGGTTCAACAAAGAGAAAAATGTACCTGGTGAAATAGCTGGGTTACCCAGAAAGCTTCAACACCTATATAAAAACTGCTGCAATAATGAAGCTTAAACAGTATGCAACATGGCGCCTAGCCACTTCTATGTCACCCTCCCGTCCTCTTCTTCTCTGTCTGTACATTAGGGTAGGTTGATTTTGGAACTGTGATCTTGGACTAGTCTAGATAGAAAGGTATTAACGTATAAAAAACGTTGCACCAACTCATATTTGTGAAAATTATTGTATTTTTTGAGGATTGTTAATTATTTTTAAGTTGTAAAATTGCCGAATTTTACGCGTAAAATCGCGCGCGCGGCATTCGCGCAATGTAAACAAACAAAATATCGGACCTTATTTCATCAAAATAATCAATTAAAATTCGTCTTTTTTAACAAAACGATGCTTGAAACTTATTGTAAATGCATTATAGATGTTTATTAGTGTATTATTTTGTATTTTTTAATGATATTTACCTATAAAATGAGTATTAAATTAAGTTATTTTATGATGCGTTCATTTAATTGTGTTTATTTTCAGATATTTCATAAAAATGGGTAAAAAACGGAAGTCTGCAGTGTTAACTCGAAGTGATAGTGCCAAAAAATTCAGTGGCCAGCCTTCCCCTTTGGATAAAACAGAGCCTCCTACCCTCCGCCAAGTTATTCAGTACAGTTATTTCCTCCAAAACAGCCACCCGGACTTGAAAGACTATGATATTGCTAAAATGATAACAAAGGATGTGACTGAGATCTGGCAGGCAGTGAACGCGGCTGCCCCTGTATGAGGAATATTATGTAGTGAAATTGGTGGATAAAGTGTGCTTCAAGAAAGCAAAAGAGATAAACAGGAAATCGCTTTCTACAGTCCAGGAGCAGAATCTGGAGGAAAAGCTGGATAAACTTTTTGACATTTCTGCTTGCACCTGTAAGCTACCTGTTCCTCCCTGTGATGACAAGAGCACCATTTGACATTCACAAAGGAGCCGGGAACTGAAGGTGGAACATATCTTACTCACACAGTCAACCCAATTAAAGGTGCGACTGGAGTTCTTCTTGGTGAAGAAGTTGCTAGTGTCTTGGAGGAGTTTAACAGTGTTCATACCCTGAAAGCTGTCCTCCTTGACAACACAAATACAAACACTGACTGGGAGGGAGACCTTGTAACAGCTCTGGAAAATAAAATTGAGCGGAAATTGCACACCATTGGCTGTTCACTCCATCAGAATGAGCTTCCTTTCAGAGCTGTTTTCAAGCATCTTGATGGCAGTACCAAAAGTCCCACTGCTTTCACTGGTCCGCTGGGAAAACTCTGTGAAATTGACTACCAAGATCTGCCACAAGTGGAATTCACCAAACTCAGTGGCCCCCTGGATGACATGGAATTTGCTGAGGAGACACTGAATGATCTCAGTAGCAACCAGAGGCTTCTTTTGGAGTATGTGCTTGGAATTTCCAGGGGCAAAGTCAACCCAAGATTTGCTGCCTGGAAAATTGGACCATTAAACCATGCAAGATGGTTGACTTTGGCAATTAGATTGATGTGTCTGTGGACCAGAGGTGCTTACCCTCCAGAACTACAGGATAAACTTTACCAGGCGATCAAGTTCATTGTGGAAGTGTATGCAGTCAGTTGGTTTGAGATCAAAAGGGACAGCAAGTTCCACAATCAGCAGCTGTACAAATGATGTACATCTTCAACATGATCCAGAGGATCAAGCAGCAGTCTGAAGAAATCCAGGGTGTTGCTTTCAAGAACCTGAAGTACAATGCTTTTGCCTTGCTGCCCGAGAATGTGCTGTACTCCATGATGAAGTCTGATGACTTGGAAGTGAGAGAAGCTGCTCTCAAGAAAATTCTGTCCATCAGGTAAGCATTTATTAATTTAAAAAAATGTGAAAAAAAATTTGATTATGGGGATTTATTTAATAAAAAAAAGGCCCGAGTTCTATAAATCCCCATAATCGAATTTTTTTTCACATTTTCTCATTCCAATTCCCCCACTCCCCTCTGATAATGGAAATAATCTTACCTTCTTTCTGAAAAAAATTCGATTATGGGGATTTATAGAACTCGGGTTTTTTTTTTTTAATTTAAGTTTAATTTAAATCAGCAATTCTGAGACTAATAGGGATTAAATCTTAAACTGGAATAAAATATAAATTAATTATTATTCTTTCAGAAGTGGGAAGCCAGCCAAGAAGAGGCTGAAGAAGATCACAGCCATCAACATTGAAGCTATCCACTGGTCAGAACTAATCAACTTTTCTCAAAGTGGCATCTGTGAACCTGCTCTCACAGAAGACTTTTCTGACCAGGAGCTTCAAGAAGCATTGCTAAATGGCATCAAGCTGGAGATGCCTGATCTGCCTTCACATTCTCAGAGTGTTGAAAGGGCCGTGAAGCTGACATCTGAAGCTTCCCATACTGTTTATGGACTCGAATCAAGGCACAAACACATTCTGGCCGAAGCCCTAAGCCGCCAGATGAGGCCTTCCTTTGCTTCTAAGGGCTCTTACAGTGAAAATTATGATGATCTTGGGATCTAAATGTGTCTATTTGACTCTATACATGTTTTTTTTACTTTTTTTCAATAAAATTGTAAGTTTTTTCAGGATTTTTTTTTATGAAAATAGCATGATTTTTTTCGGCCGAAAATTGCGAAAATGTGGGTATTTTTTGGTACGATTTTTTGACGATTTTTGAAACGGTTTCCTCAAAAAACGGTTAAAGCTAGGGATCTGAAATTGTTTTTCAGTTATTATCATATTAAGCCCTAACTATCTCGACTAGTCCAAAGTCAATATCTAAAACAATGCGGAAAATCAACCTACCTTACTGTACATCCTACAACACCCTGGCCAACTTTGTGACAGAACTCCACGGACCCATTGAATTGGAACGTGATTCGTATGAGGCGGGTTTATGTGAACTCCAGTTAGTCACCAAATTTTTAACTCTTGAAAATGAGCAAATCATATTTCTGATCCTTAGAAGAATCGATGGGTGCGAAAAATTAGGCATAACCTTAGACGATACTATGCGATCAGTCCTGTTCGGTGAGGTACACTACTATAGCACAAATGTAACGCTAGGAATCGGTCATTATGAGACAGCCATGGACAGTGTGACGGGGTTAAACAAGAGTCTTGAAAAGTCGTACCTGACAAACGATTTACGTTTTGAAGTCGTAAACATAGACACGCCTGCATGCACATTGAAGTTAAAATGAACGCTTCGTAGAAATATTAAAGATAAAGAGCTGTTCACAATTGTGACTGAAGGCCGATATAGCGCAGCTCTCCAAAGAGATACCTTTCACGAGGCACAGCATGACTTGTCCAGCTTAATGTATCAATTGAAGATGGAGAAATTGGGTGAAAGCTCTCCATCCCCAGACATGTGCTATATTTACAGTAATATCGTAGAGCATCAATTTGTTGGGGACACTCAGGCACGCCTGCTGCGCATTGCACACATCCCCAACCATAGAGGAAAAAGTTTGAGCATTACATATGACAAGCCCCTTTATGTGAATGTTGCGACTAATCTATTAACCAACATCTCAATATATATAAGAACGATTGAGTGAAAAAATTTCTCACAGTCTATCGAGGGGTGAGATATCAGCGTGGGAGTGGGCTTGGATCCATTTTTTCAACCATACTACGCACCGCTGTCCCACTGTTGAAGAGGGGCGCTAGATACCTAGCGAGGAAGGCGTTACAATCAGGTTTTAACGCGGCAGAAGACATAATGGGTGGAACTAAACCTGAAGAAGCTCTAAAAAACATTTAAAATGTACACGGGACGAAATCATCAAAGATGCAAAGAGAAAAATGTGTGGTGGCGGAAAGAAGATAGCTGCCAGGAAGAAGGAGTTACCATCACGTGGCGCTAAACGTAAAAGGAAATAAAAAAAGAAGTACTCTAGCCGTATGAAGCCTATGGCTGATCATTTTTTTAACTGATATAAACTGAGGACACTACTCTCATCATAGGCTGATTACTTGTTGTCGAGAGAGGTGGTACTATTTCTGACTCGTTATGGCGCGTTTCATCCATCCGTGTAGTTCACAATGCTGTAAATCGGAACTGTCCCTCTTTGATATGCCCCCACTCAGGTCTCTATTGAGCATAGCGACTTTATTACAATTAACCCATTAAACACAATTAGTTCGCCGAGTGCCCCTATAGAATTCGTGATACCCAGCTCAGGCCCTTATTTTTTGGAACGGACTGCGATGATAGTTACTCTGCATACCCTGAAACCAACTTTCTATACTCCAGATTCAGCCAGTGTGAGGTGTATTTAAAACAGGTTAACATCTCGGCAGGAACGGGGTATTATCACGTACAAGCTTATCTGAGAAATGTCTTCAGCTTTTCAAAAGAAGCGAAGGATACCTTTTTAACCGCCGATGGCTATTACCAGACTAAAGATGAAGTGGTATAAAGGATAAATTTAAAATTTCTAAACGAAAGATACGCGAATGTTTTGGTCGTCTTCATCCAGACTTCACATTCTAGGAGAAACTGCTTATGAACGGCAGCGATCTGAAACTAAAGCTCAACAGCACAAGTTCTGAGATCTGCATAAATCTTGGGTCTGATCAAGAATAGGGCGCGAAACCCGTTGTGATTCACATAATGGAGACGTATTTGCGTGTACGCCGAGTGAAATTAAGTTCACCAAAACAAATAGAAATTGAGAAAAACCTAATACATGCCACAGTAAAATACCAAATTAACAGGGTACAGATCAAACTATACACGGTGCCCGCCAGGTTAGCCTCGAAGCAACTAGAAAAGTGGCTCTTGGAGTTCTACCTAAAAGGATATTAATTGGAATGCAGGCCCAGGCCTCGACGAATGGAAAATATAAAAAGAGTACCTTTAAATTCGAGAATTTCGGCCTTAAAAATATGACTCTATACGTAAATGGCACCGCTTTGGGAGGGACTATGATTACGGACTACTCATTAGACGCTGTGTTCCCGCTCTGCGCGAGAGCTTATAGTAGTCCGGCTCATAATACAGGTGCATGTGACGAGCTTGGGTTTGGCGTAACGCAGAAAGAGTTTGTCGAAGAATTTAACATTTATTCATTTGATATTACCACTGACTTGTCTGCTAGTATCAATACGCACTTAAGTCTACAACAGTGTGGGAATATCTCAGTCAGGTTGGAATTTGTCAACCCTATAGACGTTCCTATTAGTGTACTCGTGTATCTCGAATCACAAGCTCTGATAGAAGTTGACCGTTTCAGGAACGTGGTCCCAGACTTCTAAAATGGACGCGAATACACCCCAGAGAGTAATGAAAAGTGACCGAATTACACGCTCCAAATTTGTCGGCGTGTTTGCGAAGAATGAAATATTGAAATTGCCAACTATGAGAAACTGGTACGGGATTATCGTGAACACCGACATTGTGAGGGGTGAAGGGATTCATTGGTTTGCAATCTATTTTAAAAATAGGGAAAGAGTGTACTATTATGACTCACTCGGCACTCAGCCCTGGAATGATCCTGTTCTCTTAAAATTAATCGAGCAGATACATGTACCTGAGGTTATGTGGAATCCATACCGTTTTCAAAGATATTTAGCAACACGTGCAGCATGTATTGCATTTCATTTCTCCTGCACATGTCATGGGAAGGGATTTATAAATTTTTAAAAATTATTCGATTTGTGCGACACTGAAATGAATGATAAAACGGTATGCAAACAAATAAAAAGGTTCCCATATGTTAGCTCCCGCTGTATTGTGTAAAGATGCATATTTATATTGTGTAAAGGTGTATTTGTCGCCATTAAGACTTATTTAATGGACACTGGTTCCGCTGTGTACATGTTTTCTACCATTTAATAAATTAAATGAAAATACAATATGTTTTGTTCTTAACTCCAAAAAAATACTTACATTACTTCCTCGACGACCTGGCATTCGTTGGACCGGATGTCAGCCAATATCTCGACCTCTGTGTTCAGGTCGCTGGGTTAGTTGTGCGGTAAAGCATCCATATCATTTATTCCCCTTTCATCAAAACGAAAAGTAGCTAGAACACGTTCAAGTTCCATTTCGCTCCTTTAATGAGAAGTTAACATGCTTACTTCATGCGGAATCAAATAAAATTTAAGTAAAATTAAACTAGTTTAATTAAAGAGATACAATAAGGGAAAATCCCGATTAGGACGCCTGGCAAATTGTAATCACAAAGCAGATATCCTGACAAGTTTCAAAAGTAAGCATCGGGTAATCTTAAAAGTTTTGGTAATTTTAAAAACCTATCTGTAGAACTTTCTATAAATTTTTTAATTATCGAGAAATGTACAACTAAAGCCACTCCATATATATATATATATATATTATATATATATATATATTATATATATATATATATATAATTTAGACCGGCCCAGGCTCATAGGGGTGAAAATTTTTTTTTTTCTTTTCTTGTCTCACCCCTGGAATTTGTTATGCGTGTCGACAGGAAGTTTTGAGTGAAGTTTCAGCCCGATTCGATAGTATTTAGTGGTGCCGACAGACTCTGAAATGTGTAGTTTTTCCGCACCACCCAGGAGGTAACTACAACAGGCGCGTTTTTTTAAGTGGTATCCCCAATAGGCCTAATCCACTTTTTTAATGTTAACTCATGATGTTGATGTGCTTCCTGTCTTTATCATCGATTTATTTGCCTCTGGAAACCGCTCTCGGTGTTTTTCCACGACTTGAAGAAGGTACTGCAGTTGTTCTTTGTTTTTTTGTGAGATGACTGCTGAAACTCTGAATTAATGAGACCGCTCTCTCTGCATTATCGTTTACAACATTCATTGTTTTAACATATTCCTTAGCTAATTTATAGTCGTCCCTGTTATCCCATTCTGTAGGATCTACTTCGAGAAACGTCGATTGAAGGGACAATTTCTCAAAGAAGGAGCGACTTCAGCTTGTGACAAAGTCCGCCAGAGTTTTCTCTAGTAGATCATCATGAGTGTGGTCAAATCAATTCGTTTTTCTGGTATTTCTGAACCAGGTCTTTCCAATGCCTGAACCATCTGCCGTTTCACTTGCAAAGTTATGCCATCATCAAAAAAGGCAAGCGACACAAGTTCTTCATTTAGATACCAGAGGTGACGGCATAGTGCTTTGCTAGTTATTGCTGAAAGTTCCTTATCATCATATTGCTGAAGCTCTTGTAGATACTCCAAATCGGTTCTTGGTGCAGAAGATGCGATGGGAGCCGCAAACCATTTTGGCACATAAAAGCGAACAGCATAGCGAGAGAAGCGTTCCACTGCACTCTTCCTGTTTTGTCAGGTTGAACTGCGAGCGAAACATTGCAATTTTGATGGCATAAATCACTCGTGACATCCACCTAGCGCGATGTAAAGCCCCAGGTTGACGAAAATATACTCCTCCTGAGGGAACACCACCTAAATAAATAAGTGATAATTCAAGAAGTTTGCGATTATCCGCTCTTGGGTGACTTCTCCCAAGCTGTTCTTCGCACAGTGAGAGGATTTCTGCTTTCCACGGCATGTTTGTATTGGCAGTTTCAAATCTTTTATCATCCATTTGTTTCCAGGAATTCTTGAAACGTTTGAAAAGTAATATATCCGGTCCCTTTGAACCACCGTAACACTTCTGGAAGAAGTCTGATATCACAATTTCATTAATATGGTGCCGACAGGCCAAAGAAAAGAGTTTTCTATCAAGCTTACTTTCGATTATTATGCAAGCGCCCTTTTTTTGGCCAGTATTGCTAGCGGTAGTATCAAAACACATTGCTTGAATACATTCGCGCAAATTCCAATCGTCTAAGCATTCTAGAACTGCTTCTGCAATTCTTTCGCCTTCTCCAGAAACAAGTATGGGTACTGTCAGAAGCTTAGACTTTCCTCCACCAGATACAAGAATAGCTAGCCTATCTATATTTTCATCACCTGTTATATCTTGTATTACTTTAACATCCCAATGAATGGTAAGCGGAACGTCAGAGGTAAAGGTTTGCTTAATGTCATCTGCAATTTTTTTGCGTACAACACTCCTCGCCCTCTGTAGATTACTTCTGCTCAAAACAAAATTGTCAATATTATGTCCAAGAGAAGCTGCAGCAGCTGAAAGCACCATAACAGCGCTATGATCACTTGTTTTTTTCGATCTAATGCCATTGCCAGATCAAGTGTTACGATGCGCTTACACTTATTTGATATTGTGCTGCTTGAAGGTTTGGATGTCTTTCAGGAGTGTACGATGTGCCTGGCTCTGGTTGCTCATCACTACTACTGCTTGAACTGCTATCACTGAACTGAACAACAGCTGATGACAATTTCTTTCGCAATGCCTTGGCTTCTTTTAGTGCAGCTTGTCTTTCATCTCTTTTCCGTTGTCACATTTGCTTAGCGACTAGTTTCTTATCAATATCAGTCATGTAACCTCGCCTCCCTTTTTCTCTCTGAGCTTGTAGGAATGATCTATCTTCCTCATTTGACATCATTTTTAAAGCATTTGCGTGAGCTATATCAAAAAGGTTATCTAAACTACCTTGGAATTCAATTTCTTTTTTAATTTGATTTTGATTACGGCTTGATTCTGATTTTTGAAGTGATCTGAAGTTCTCATACATTTTCTGTATTTTCGTTAGTACATGCTGTTTGGCTCTGGTGGGTATTTTCGCCTTGTCCCAAATCTAAAAAATTTCAGCATAAACTATGTTGGATGCTTCTTTCAATGTTTTCTTACTGTTTGTGAGACAGAAAAGCCGACGTAGTACATCTCCATTGGATGGCAGCTTCTTACTGCCAATTGTGTCAATTGGCTGCCCAATCAGTCATATTTCAGTTTTTCTTCTTGTTTTAATTGAATCTGACATGGTGAAGGATAAAATCTGTAAATATTAAGGGAAAACACTTGCGCATCAATCTCTCACTGCGTCTTAAACAATACTGACACGAACAGCGAGCTTCCCACTTTTCTCCGTAGCCAATGACGTCCCAGTAATGACGTCAGGTCAAAAGACGTGTTTCTACTCAACCTACACAGTTACACAGTGAAACGTGAAACGCAATGCACGAGAGTGTGAATAGGCATAGTTTACACACAATATTTGTAATACGAATTACAAAATAATATATGATGAATAAATGTAATAAATAAATGAAAAACACAAGAGGCTGTCGGCACCACTAAAAGTACGGCTTTTTATAAATTATTTAAAACTAGTTGAAACGTTATATATAGACCAAGAATAAAGCACAAACTATTTTTCAAAACACATTTATTATGGCCTTTTATAAGCTAACTGAATGAACTGCGGTGTGTGTATATATAATCACAAATTAAATACTTACATCTCTGCGAAGCCGTTAGCAGGAAAATCGTTCTCGCTGCCACAAATTTTTGTAACAGTCTGCATGCAAAGAAGTTCATTCTGGTCCACAGCGTTGAAAAGGTGGAACGCAGCCGCTGGGTAGAAATCTTCGTTTTCAAACAATTCGGGAGAGTTATAGAGTTGGCTCATGGCGAAGTATTTCTAAAGCACTGAGCGAAAAAAACATATGAAATGAGGCTCTGAGATGAAAGTGACCCCTTTTATAAATGGGGTCGTGATTGTGAATACCCGAATCGCGAGCTTCCTATTGGCTATCAGTGAATTTTGGGCGGGCTTGACTCATAGGCCCGCCTAGCCGCCAAACAGAGGTTCTGGGCTCCGCCCAACAGGGTTGTCATTGTCTGCCCCATGAAATCTGGGGTGTGTCAGATATTTCCATTCGTAGAGAGAGAGAAACGCGTTGTTTTTTTATCTTGTATTCTGCCCCGATGATATGGTGAGGGATTTAAACGTATGATTAGCAATCAATTATATGAGGAACTTAACGAGGTTGGAAGATAATTTGTGAATCGGTTTATGGTGCCTATCTAAATTCGACTCGGAAAATTTATCATTTCTTCTAAAATATAAAACTCCAGAAAGTGGAAGGTAATTTCAGAGTAAATTATCCATGAAGGAAAAGGAAAAAATAACCAGCGCACAAAGCTCGAGACAATTCTCGCAGCTGTAAAAGTTTATTGGGGCTCCCAGATTTCGCGAACGATACACTAAATAAATTTAAAAAATTGACAGAGTATTCCGGGTTGCGGGTCATTAAGTCGAAGTTTATCTAGCGTCTTCATCAAAAACAATTTCAGAACGCTGTTTAATATAATTGTGTGTATATATATATATATATATTTGCATATATATATATATATATATATATTATATATATATATATATATATATATTTGCATATATATATATATCTATATATATATATATAGATATATACATATATATATATATATACACAGTGTGTATATATATATATAAGGGAGAGAGAGAGAGCGCGAGAGAAAGATTTTACATATATAGGATCACCTTTGCTTTCGATGGCTTCGGCCCGAATTGTTCATTCTGGCGAAGGCCAAACTTTTCACCCCGCCCTAGACCTACTTTTAAACGAGGATATATATGTGTATGTACACATATATATATATAAGAGAGAGAGAGGGACAGAGAGAGAGAGAGCGAGAGGGAGAGAGAGAGATCGCGCGAGAAAGAGAGATTTGTACATATATAGGCTCACCTTTGCTTTCGATGGCTTCGGCCCGAATTGATCATTCTGGCGAAGGCCAAACTTTTCACCCTGCCCTAGACCTACGGTTTAACGGAGATATATATAGAGAGAGCGCGGGAGAGGGAGAGGGATCCCTGCTAGGGCACCTGGTTACCCATTTATCTACCAATCGTGGAAGGATGTTTACACTCCAACTTAGACCTACAGTTACACGGATCATTAGGACACCCTGGTTTCCCATTTATCTACCAACCGTGGAAGGACGCGCCGCCACAGGGTCTCGAACCCGGCGCATATAATCGAGCATATAGTTGTGTGTGCGTAATATTTTATGTGCGTATAGGCTGGTGTGTGCGTGCC
Organism: Bathynomus jamesi; assembly: GCA_023014485.1. Taxonomy (NCBI): domain Eukaryota; kingdom Metazoa; phylum Arthropoda; class Malacostraca; order Isopoda; family Cirolanidae; genus Bathynomus; species Bathynomus jamesi. Next base: position 184,221 of record JAJOZX010001923.1, on the reverse strand, counting down.
GAAACGAGTATACACTGTGCCAACTGACTGATAATGCCTGGAGGCACTGGCTGATTAAGCCAACTGGCTGATTAAGCCAACTGGCTGATTAGGGGCCTATAAGACAGCGAGCGCTCGGCTGAAGTCTTAATATGAGCTTGGCTCCTGCCAAGCGAACACCTCTCTTCCTCTCTCTCCTTCTCCTCTCTCTCTCTTGGGGGATAACTCCGCCTCCAAGTTGCATAACATCGCGTTGCTCTTGCAGCAACCCCCTCCCCCATTTTGGGGGTGCCTTGCAACAAGGGGCTGGTGCTGGCACTCTTGCAACATTAATCAACATTTGCAATTTCATTGCACTCTCTCCTTTTGCGCCCATGCCACTTACCCGCATCGCTAATAAACTTTTTTATAACTTTAAACTTCAAAGTTTTTTACCCCATAATCAATAGAAAAGACATCGCTTGCCTAAAAGAATTATCCAGGGATGATTCCATCATAATTACACGTCCTGACAAAGGCAAAGGTACTGTCCTTCTTAACAAATCAAACTATATTAATAAAGTTAATAACGTTCTCAACGATTCCACTAAATTCAAAGATTAATGACAATCCTCTAACATTTTCTCTAAAACTTGAAGACAAAATCAACTGTTTCCTCAAAAAAGTATACGATCAAAATAAAATTTCGATGTTTACAACCCAATATGCTGGTCCGGCTTTTTCCCAGCTTTCCTTTTCTTCATAACGTCGACCTGAATCACCCATTTCATGTCCCAGAAGATGGTGGCCATAACCTTTTCTGCAGAGGGACCATTTTGAACTTTTTCTTGCGTGGGGAGTCTGCGTGATGCCACTCCATAAATTGGCGTTTTGTTTCAGGTTCAAAGTGGTGTACCCAAGTCTCATCCCCAGTCACAATTCGTGAAAGGAAGTCATCCCCTTCTGTCTCGTTTCGAACCAACCACTCAGAAGCAATTTCTTTTCTTTGCGCTTTGTGGTCTTCAGTCAGTTGGCGAGGAACAAACCGTGAACACACTTTTGAGTATCCCAGTTGCTGAACTATCGTATTCACACTTCCTTCACTAATTCGTAGCTCCAATGATAGCTCCTTATATGTGACGCGCCGATTTGATCGAATGATGCTGTTAGCACGTTGGACAGTGTGAGATGTCACAGCCGATGCCGGGCGACCGCTGCGTGGCTCATTATCGAGGCTGGCTCATTTTGTATCAGTAAATAAGGTTTGCTCAAGTAAAGCGCTTGTCAAACATGGTGTGCCACAGGGCTCAGTTCTGTGTCCACTGTTATTTTTATTATATACACATGACTTTCCACGTTCATCTGATATACTGAACTTCATAATGGTTACAGATGATACAACTGTCTCGTTTTCTTGCAAAGATGTTAATACAGCTAAGAATATATTTCATTCAGAATTCATCAGTGTAATGAAATGGTTGACCACCAATAAACTCTTCCTAAATACCAGTAAAACAAATTTCATGATTTTTACTAATAAAACAAATGTATATCTTGATGAACTTAATGTTAATGAAATCGCCATAAAGGAGTGTACTGTAACAAAATTTTTTGGTGTAATGCTAGATAAGAATTTGCAATGGAGTGATTATGTAAATTATATCGCGAAAAAGATTTCAAGGAGCGTTGCTATAATGTTTAAACTTAGAAATGTAGTCCCTAAACAAGTTTTATTGACTCTTTATCATACTCTTGTTCTTCCTTATATAACATACTGCACCCTTGTTTGGGGAAACTCCGCTAACAACGCATTAAATGGTATCTTTGTCATCCAAAAACGACAATAAGGTTATTAGAGCTAAACCTACTAAAGCTAAAAAATATAACCAAACTGGCACATTTTATTTTTATTTACAAGTATAAGAACAAAATCATTAATTTGCAATGGGTAAACAGATATTTTGTAACTCATCAAGAAATCCACTCGTATCAGACCAGAAATAGATCAAAGCTTGTTATACCTCAATTTAGATTGTCTTCATCTCAAAAACTACCCATTTCATTGGATTGAAACTATGGAATGACTTGCATGCCGATATAAAAAATATTGTGAATGTAAATTTGTTTAAAACCAAGTTGAAATCCAGATTAATAATGGCATACTAACAAAAATCTAAGATTAATGTCCACTAATATTGTCCATTAATATTGTTTAATATTGTAATACATGTTTTAACTATTAATAATACTTATTTACTTATTTATTTATTTATTGTTATTAATTAATAACAACTAGCTGTTTATTTTTAATAAGAGCCCAGTAAAGCCTAAAGCTTAAGGGCCAAATTAAATAAAATAAATAGTCGAGCTTCAAAATTATTCATGTCATTGTAAATTCAAAAAATTTATTTATTTTATTATTATTAATAAAGGTTATTCTATCCTATTCTATTCTATCGTTAGTATGGTGTCATTTTGGTCCATTTCAAATGTTCCCTACATTGTTATTATTACTAGTACAGTTCCCGTCGCTTCGCTGACGGTTAGACAGGCTAAACTACAGAAAAGAACGCAGCCGTGAAAATTTTGAGCTTCACATTGTGTCAACATTTCTGAATCTGGTATCTCCCAAAACCTCCTCACCCCCATTCATGCAACTTGGGGGCTAACCCCCTCCCCCATTACCCCCACCCCTCCCCATTACCCCACCCATCCCCCATTACCCCCACCCCACCCTTCCCCCATTACCCCCACCCTTCCCCATTACTGCCCGGGATAAATTTCACAAACAGACAAACAGACAGGCTAAACTACAGAAAAGAACACAGTCATGAAAATCTTGAGCTTCACATTTCCGCCCGTAATACAATTTCTGAATTTTTTTCTCACAATTTTTTCTCACAATTTCTGAAAGTGTGACGGACGGACGGACGGACAGCTCTCTTATTATAGTATAGATTATGATCTCACACGTTTAGACCAACGTCCAACTGTGCTTCGATCAAGAACAGCATCTCTGTAAACGTTTTGTAGACGTTTGTGAATATTTCCAACTATTTTCTTTGCGGTTAAGAACTCGATAACAGCTCTCTGTTTAGGACGCACATCACTGTCAGACGCCATTTCCGAGAGTGCGTTAACCATCAGTTTTATACAATAGCGTTTAAAAGCGGTTTTATACAAGGGGGGAAGGTTCAAACTGGAAAAATCCGGTTATGTGAAGCGCAGAAAGTTCAAACTTGGGGCAAAATATATTGAGTGCTCCTAGTACAATCAGAACTTCGTCACCTACTCAACTCACCCCTCTTTACCCTCGAATTAACTTTCAATTTGTTTTCACCAACAATAGCAACATTAAAGTGTATCTGAACCATAAAGAAAAAAAAACAGCCCCCTTGTTTCGTCTACTATTTAGTGTTTCAACTGTATTTGCTGCAAAGCAAATTATATTGGCAGTACCATTCGCCATTGTCAAACAAGAGTGGACGAACATCGCGGCATTTCTACCAGAACAACCTTTAAATAAGCCATCCAAGTCAGCAATAAGAGATCATTGCCACCTCCACAATCACCCACTGCTTTCCACCAATTTCAAAATTATCAACTCTGCATACCACATAACCGATCTCCACATCCTCGAATCCCTATACATCCTTACTACGAAACCAACCTTCAACGACTATAGTTCTGCTTTCAACTTAAACATAGCTAGATAATTCTTTTAATTCATCACTGCAGAAGAAATCCGCTATCACTGTTCGGCTTTTGGACAATTCTAACATCGGTACTTCAACACTCACTCATTCCCAACCTTTATATAATCAGATTAGCTGTCCCCCCGTATAATAACCCGGTAAGATTTGTTTTCAATATTCGTTCACCTTTCAACCTATGTATATTTTAACCGTTGTCTTACCTCTCTACATTTTATATACCTTTTTAATTTTAAATTATTATTATTATATGATTACTTTTGATTCCTGCTAGAAGTTCGCTTTCATTCAGCCTGTCCCAAAGAGGGGTGACCGCTCTCAACCTTCCAACTATCGTCCATTTGCTTTGATTTCTTGCCTTTCCAAAGTTTTTGAATCTATCGTTAATAGGAAGATTCTTAAACACCTCCCTTCTCACAATCTTCTTTCAGATCGTCAGTATGGACTCAGCAAGGGACGCTCAACTGGCGATCTTCTTGCATATCTCTCTGACTCTTAGTCATCCTCCTTTCGAGATTTCGGTGAAACTTTTGCTATTGCGCTAGACATATCAAAAGCTTTTGATAGAGTCTGGTACAAATCTTTAATTTCGAAACTGCCCTCCTTCGGTTTCTATTCTTCTATCTGTGCCTTCCTCTCTAATTTCCTTACTGGCCGATCTATAGCTGCAGTTGTAGATGGCCACTGTTCTTCTCCTAAAGCTATTAACAGTGGTGTTCCTCAGGGTTCTGTCCTGTCACCCACTCTTTTCCTTTTATTTATTAATGATCTTTTAATTCGCACTTCCTGTCCTATTCACTCCTATGCCGATGATTCCACTCTTCATTCCTCCACCCGCTTCCAAAAGCGTCCCCACAGCAGTCGCTTGATGATTCGCGTAGGACGGCTAAGGGAAACCTGACCTCTGATCTTTCTGCTATATCTGATTGGGGCAGAAAAAACCTTTTGTCTTTCGATGCTTCAAAAGCTCAGTTCCTCCATCTGTCAACTCGTCACAATCTTCCACACCACTACCCCCTTACCTTCTACAACACACAACTCAATCCTTCCTCTTCTCTTAACATTCTTGGCGTTTCCTGTTCTCGTGATCTTTCCTGGAAAGATCACATATACTCTCTTTCTAAAGGAACTTCTAAGAGGTTAGGTGTGCTGAATCGCCTCCGCGGTTTCTTCAACCCCACTCAGTTGCTGTCTCTGTACAGGGTTCTTGTTCGCCCCTGTATGGAGTATGCTTCTCATGTGTGGGGTGGTTCAACCCACACAGCCGTACTTGACCAGGTGGAATTAAAAGCTTTTCGTCGCATCATTTCCCCGCCTCTTATTGATTGTCTTCAATCTCTCTCTCTTCGCCGCAATGTTGCCTCACTCTCTCTTTACTATCACTATCATAACGGACATTGCTCTTCTGAACTCTCTAACTGCATGCCTCCTCCTTTAAGGAGAGCACGCAGTACCAGACTTTCTAAACTTTCTCATTCGTTTTCTGTCCAACTATCTAATGCAAGGGTTAATCGGTATTTTCAGTCTTTCATCTGCTCAACCGGTCAACTCTGAAACAATCTTCCTCAATCCATCTTTCCTCTTGTCTATGACCTCCCATCTTTCAAACGCAGTGTCTAGGCATCTCAAAAACCACGGACCTTGATTTTGGCTCTCTTCTTCTTCTATGGGAGGGGCGCTTTTGCGGGCATTTGCCCTTGGCCCCTCCTTTCTGCATAAAAAAAATATATATTGTACAAAATTTGGAGCAAAAGGGGACACAAACTACACTAGGTCAAAGTTGGGGAACGTAAACTGCACAAGGATCTTTACGAGACATTTTTTAAATGAATCATTTAAATAAAACGTTAAAACTAACGAAAATATTACGACTTAATCTAACCAATCGTCAAGTTTTATATATATATATATATATATATATATATATATATATATATATATATATATAAATTAACGATTGGTTAGGTTAAGTCGTAATATTTTCGTTAGTTTTAACGTTTTATTTGATCAGGTATACGCGGACAAAGTTGGGGAACGCAGACTACACTAGGATAATGGAGGGGAACGTAAACTACACAGGATAATGTGGGAGAAAGTAAACTACACTAGGCACCACAGGGGGACATAAACTACACTTGCTCCCAAAATTTTTATTCATTATATTCGTTCGCTTTTTTACATTTTTAATTGTTTTTTAGCACTGATATGCCGATCCCGCATAGAGGCGGGAACGGGCGAAGAGAAAGAAGAAGAAGAGAATGAAAATTTAATTTTCCGAAAAGTCTGTTTAATAAACATGCACCACCTTCTCGTCCTCTTATTCCTCACTAAGTTGCGGTTCTCCAACAATAAACCCTTCAATCAAGTTAAATATATATATATATATATATATATATATATATATATATATATATATATATAAGCAAACAACCACAGGGAAAAGGAAACACAAAGTCCGAGCGCTTTCGTGATAATGTGAATATATCACGAAAGCGCTCGGACTTTGTGTTTCCTTTTCCCTGTGGTTGTTTGCTTATTAATAAGATCACGTGTTATTTTGTGATTTTAGTGCATATATATATATTTATATATATATATACTCGTGTGTGTATATATATACACACGAGGAGTGATCAAAAAGTATCGATAATTTTATTGCTACGGACAAATGAATGCAAATAAGAAATAACCGTTTACATATGTGGGTCTTCCTGCCTTCTGGCGTCTGCAGTCTGAAGCAAAATCTGCTACCATGAGTCAGTAGTTGGTTGGAGCGTTTAAAAGGAGGGTGTGTTTTTGCAGTACGTATAAATCTCTGAAATGGAACAACGCGCGTTCGGAGACGAACGAAATTATTAAAACAGCTTTTGGAAATGATGCTCTCAGTGTAGCTAACGTTTACAAATGGCACAAAAAGTTTAAAAATGGAGAAACATCGCTTGAAGACAAGGAACGCAGTGGCCGCCCTTCCGCTTCTCGTACGGATGAAAATGTCCAAAAGATTCGATTTCTGGTACGAGCAGAAACAGGAAAAGGGACTCTGACCCTGGAGAAAAGAGAAAGCTGTTTACAGACAAACTTGATCGACTTTGGGACATCGGAGCAGATGATGCGATCAAATGCAACAGATTCCTAAATGCATACGATAAAGACGAAGATATCAGATTTTATATAGATCAACGTTCAGAAACATTTGGTACAATGTCTGGGAATGACAAAGTGTTTAGCACAACGAGAAAACAACAAGCAGAAAGGTTAAGACGAGAAGAAAATAAGATAGCCTGACACTCTAAAGATGCAAGTCTTCATTCTGTAGCATCCACTTCAAAGGAACAGCATTATGCTGAAGCCTTCTCTGAGAACTCGGATGACTCTGAGAGTAATGATAATTCGGAAAAAATCAGTGGTTCGGCTAGTCAATTCGTTGCACCCACAAAACGATGTATTGAAGACACAGTTTCTGTCAATCTGCCTCGTAAGCTTCTGAGATGTACTCCCATTATTGAGATGGGTGATCGATTCCGCCTGTTCAACAATCAGGTTTGTTTACCGGTTGATCTGCTTTCGTATAACATATATATATCGGTACAATTAATTTACATGAGTTGCCTTTGTTTGTACAATTACTTCTCTTAAAAATGTTGTGTATCTTATTTTTATTAGGTTGCTGGATTTGTCAGTGCAGTCGTGTGACCAGCAGTTCCACCGGTGGATCTTGACCAATTTAACATCTCTAAGGCAACTACAGTGAGACAGAGAGCATTACATCGACCTGAAGTGGCACAAGATGTTAAGAGTAAATTTGTCCCTCCAAAATATGTTGTAGTACACTGGGATGGAAAGATCTACAGATCTACAAAAGCTAAGGCCAACAAAGACCCTAAGATCCACTCTAAGGTTAGCCCGAGAGAAAGGAAACAGTAGGGGGTTAAGAGAAGAGAATAAGGGGTTAAGTAAGTAGCAACACCTATCACTCGTGGGTTAACATTCATTCAGAAAAAGGGAAAAAAGTCTCACTATCATCATCCGCCGGCCACTGCCGGCAAGTCAGAAAAATAGTCGGAGAGAATAGGAAAGATTGCAGAACGGTCCTCTACTCCATAGGGAGGTAGAGCCCACTCTGCCGGAAAAAGATGAAAAGAAGTAAAACGCTTACAAACCATGCAATACATTCTTAACTCAAGGACAACACATTCTTAACTCAAAGCAACACATTCTTCCAACTGTTGCAGACCGATCCTCCACACCACAGGGAGGTAGAGGATGCAGACCACTAGGCTGGAAAGGCGTGAAAGATGAAAAGAAGTAAAATAAGAACGCATTACAATACAAGAATGCTTAACTCAAACACTATCAAACCATGCAAACATGCAAACTACAGACATGCAATAAAGAGAGAAGGAAAATAAGTATAAAGAATAACAAAAAGTGTGTTAATTTACTCAACAAGCTACAACTAAGTTCGTGTTAGTATAATTTTTTTTTTTTTTTGCTGGCATATATCACGCTGGCAATAGACGTCAACAGACTCATCCCCGATTACGACCCCCAGAGCTCCTATTGCCAATTGTTTTTTTATTTTAAACAACGTTAATATTTTTAAAATGCCTATCTAAACGGTTCTTAAACATATTAACGCTGGTAGAGTGAACGACGCGGGAAGATTATTCCATTTATCAATTACTTTAAACGTAAAGTTTTTAGCGATATTAGTAATGAAACGTCTGCCACGCAACTTAAATCCGTTATTACGAGTATTGCTATTATCGAAAGTGAACAGTTTGTCAAAATTTACATTATCAATGTTATTAACGATTTTGAAAACTTCAATAAGCTCCCCCTTAATCTCCTAGTTTCGAGTGAATGCAAGTCTAACACTTTAATCCTATCTTCATAAGGCTTGTTGCGCAATGACGGAATTAATTTCGTGGTACGACGCTGAACCCTTTCTAACCTATCAATATCCTGCAATACGGCCTGAACGGCATATTCTAAATGAGGCCTGACTAGGGACTTGTAAAGGGGCAATGTAATATCCTTAGATTTAAATTCGAAATTACGCGCTATGAAGCCTAACATCCTATTAGCTTTTGCGCAAGACTCCAGGCACTGGTTCCTAACCTTTAAATCCTTAGATACGCGTACGCCTAAATCTACTTCCTCGTCAACGCTCGCTAACTCTCTACCATCCATCGTGTACGTGTAATTATTGTTACGAGAACCTATATGCAAAACTTTACACTTGTCTACGTTAAATTGCATCTGCCACTTAACCGTCCACTCCATAATCCTATTTACATCGTCTTGGAGCCTATTTCTATCGTCCTCGTTAACAACCCTACCGCCTATTTTAGTATCGTCCGCGAATTTTGACACGTTACTAGTCAATCCTCTATCTATGTCGTTAATGTAGATTACGAATAGCAATGGGCCTAACAAACCCTGTGGGACACCGCTACCTACATCCAACCACCCCGATTCACAACCATTAACGACGACCCTCTGTCTCCTAGCACGAAGCCATTCCTCTAACCAGTTAGCTACCTGACCGCGTATACCGTGCGCTTTAACCTTCGCAATTAATCTTCTATGCGGAACTGTATCGAACACCTTTTTAAAATCTAAATAAATAACGTCAGCTGCTCTATGACTATTGTATTCGCGCACTATTTCGTTATAAAATTCTAACAAATTAGTTAAACAAGATCTATGGCGTCGAAACCCATGCTGACTACTATTAATCAAATCTCTACTTTCTAAGTGATCGATGATACGATCCCTAACTACAGATTCCAAAAGTTTACCGACAATTAACGTTAAGCTAATGGGCCTATAATTGCTAGCTAGTGTGCGGTCGCCTTTTTTAAAAATAGGCGAAACGTTAGCCAATTTGAAGTCTTCAGGAATAATCCCCGTTTCGAGTGACTGATTAAAAATCTTGTTAAGGGGCCTACAAATAAATCTTTCAAATGTCTGGGATAAAAAGCGTCAGGGGCCTGGAGCCTTGCTAACTTTTACCCTATCGATATAATGCGCAATCTCACCCTCGTAAACAGTTATTTCATCCAAAATAGTCTCGCTACTAAATGGAACGATATCGTCCACGTCGGGGACATTATTTACGTCTTCTAGGGTAAAAACTGTCGCAAAAAAGTTATTGAAAATACCCACCATCGCCTGAGCGTCAGAAGCCAAAGCGCCATTAACATCCACTAGAGGACCTATGTTATCTTTTATCGGCTTACGATTATTGACGTATTCAAAAAACTTTTTTGGATTATGTTTACTATCCACAGCTATAAGTATCTCTAAATTACGCTTAGCATTCCTAACTGATCTTTTAACCTGACGTCTAAGCTCGATATATCTATTAAAGTTAGCTGCCGTGTCATTGCGCTTATTAAGTCTATACGCTCTGTTACGCTCGTTTATGAACTCGCCTATTTCCCTAGTCCACCATTTGGGCCTACGAGGAATAAACCCTTCCCTTCTTTAAACGCCTCCCGATGCAAATTTGTGTCATTACCCATAAATAAGTTATCCCAGTCCACTACTCCCATCCTATCCGCAAAACTATCAAAATTAGCCCTACGAAAATCAGGGACTTCTATTACGTTACTATCCTTAGTGTTTTCTATCAATAACTTAAACCTAAGAATTTGATGATGACTACATCCTAAACTCGCCAACTTCTAAACCTTCGACTATATTTTCGCCGTTCGTCATCACCAAATCTAAAATATTGTCACCGCGTGTTGGTTCAGTAACCATCTGTCGTAAAAAATTATCCTCCATGAACTCAATCAATCTCAAACCCTCCTCATTACCAGTAAAAGTCTCGTAATTAACATTAGGGCAGTTAAAGTCTCCGACAATTATACTGTTCCGATGAATAAAGTTATCAAGAAGTGCGTAAAATCTAGTATCGGTATCGACGGGTTGAACGGGAGGTCTATAAACAACAAAAAATTAAAACTAATACTACGCGCCCTAACCAACGCATATCGCATTAATTGCTGCCGGAAAATCTATCTTAACCTCGATAGCCCTAAGGGAATTACGAATGTACAGCAAAACGCCGCCACCAAACCTATGTAACCTATCATTAGTAAAGAGTTTAAAACCCGGTATATCAAGTTCCCCCAACAAGTCCCGAGTCACGGTATTTAACCACGTTTCAGTGATAGCAACTATATCGTAGTTGCCGGAATAAATTATCGCCTTAAATTCGTTTAATTTATTTCTAATACTATGCCCGTTACAATAAAAGAAGTTTAAGTTATTTTTTACCACGGGCCCGCGTTTTAAACTATTTTTCACGTCGGGCCTGCCTTCCCCGGACCCACAATGTTTAAAGAAGGCTTCGACCTATACAGCTTTCGTATGTTTTCGTCAATTAACCTACCTAGCCTAGCATTACCTATTTCATTAAAATGCAACCCCATCTTTTATAAAAAGGCTAGGATCACTGAATTCTGACCACAGCTTTACGAAGGGTACATTTTCCTCAGCACAAATCTCTTCTAATTTATTATTAAAAAATATTGTTTTAGACGTAATCCTAAGACCCAAACCGTGCCTAGGGGTAATACCTAGAACTAAAGACCTATCTGACCTCGCCTTTAGGGACCTAATTAACCCCCTATATCTCGCCAAAAGGTCAGGCATTCTCGTATCGGGCCTATACGAGTCGTTGCCCCCTACCATCGTCACCAACATCGAGTGACGGGAGGCAACGTCAATCCTATCCACTTCGTCTCTAACTCTGTCAACCCTGGCCCCAGGGAGACAGACGCTCCTCCTCTTGGTTGGATGCCGAACAAACTCTGTGTCCATATGGCACACTAAAGAGTCCCCAATTAAAATAGTTTCCCCCTCATTCACGTCCCTTTCCAAATGGGCGAAAGGGTTCGAAACCTCGATAAAGGGGGGGGGGGATTCCTATCACCTAACGTACGCAGCCTAGCTCCACCTTTAACTTCTCTAAATCCTTCCCCATCTACTAATCTCGGACCAACCTTAACCCCTTCCTCAACTCTATCCAACCTTCCCGACAAGCTACCTAAACTAGAAACTAGGTTACGCACCTCATCCTTCAAATTACTAACGTCTTCAACGTTAGTATTGGTTCGGCTTTCGTCAACCGTAGCCCTACCCCTGCCCTCATCAAGCGTTGCAAGTCTTTCCGTTACCTCACGTACACTGCGTTTTATGTCAACTATTTCCTCCATTAACTCGCAAAACAAACAAACTGATCTCTCGGTAATCGTCATAGGACCGCCGTTATAATCTTTAAATTCCGAATACCACCGGTTTACCCCACACCTAACACACGACGCTTTCTGCGACGGCATCACGCAGTTAAAAATTAGTTTATAACCATCACAAGTTTAAGTTAAATTAAGCCGGCACGCTATGAAAACTTCTAAATCGCTAAAAACCACTAATATTCAATTACTTAACTATAAGATTGTGAATATAAACGCAAGTATATAAAATTCAAAACTTTCCAAAAGTAAAATTCTTAGCAATATGCAAAAGTAGATGCAATATCAGAGATCTGAAAGAATATTGTGAGAAGAAAGGTGTTTAAGAATCTCCCTATTAAGGATAAATTTAAAAACTTTAGAAAGGCAAGAAATCAAAGCAATTCAACGATAGTTGGAAGGTTGAGCGCGGTCATCCTTCTTTGGAACAGGCTGAATGAAAGCGAACTTCCAACGGGAAGGAAAAGTACCAGATGAAAGACAAAGACGAAAGAGTTTGTCCAGCAGGGTGTCAGCACTGAAGCACAGTTCTTAAGAACAATAGGAGGAACACCATCAGGACGGTACGCCTTCCTTATATTGAGCCAGATAGAGCAGAAAGAACATCTTCGGAAGAGATTCTAATTTCAGACATACTGTAATTATGTCAGAGTGGAAGAGGGAGAACAGCACTTGAATCGTCCATGGTTGGGTTCGAGGCGAAAGTTTGAACGAAAAGTTCAGCTTTGTCAGGAGAAGAGACGGGAACTAAACCATAGGAATGGAAAAGAGGAGGGAAAGAAGAGGAAGTAAAGGTGTTGAAGAGGTTCTTTGTTAGATGCCAGAAAGAGCGAGAAGAATTAGAATTGGATAGGTTTTAACATTTTCGTCGGATGAGGGAATTTTTGGCGAGTCGAATAACAGATTTTTCACGATTCCCGACAGAAATATAAGCTGAGTGAAAGTCAGGAGTTGGATGACGACTGTACCTTCTGAAAGCCTCCTCTCTGTTGCGGATAGCAATAGAACAAGTAAAGTTAAACCAAGGATTTTTTGCATTAGTAGTAGGAATAGAATATGGAATGTACACTAGGTTGGATCGATTTTACATTTTTTTCGATTTCCATATTCTAATAGAGACAAAAACTTGCGCATGCATAAGAACATAGCCTCTGCAAAATCGTAGCTTAATAGGTAATCATCTTCTGCCCCCGGCAGAGCGATGAAAATCATATTTTAGTAGTCAAAAACGTATTTTTCTTATAATTTTTAAAATATTTCAATATGCATCAAAATTATTCCTAATAACCATAAAGTCGATGAAAAAGACCTCATATGATCGTTTTTCCAAGCGCGTTGTCCTACGTTAATATCTTTTGCCCCCGGCAACAAAGTCAAATGTTGAAAAAATAGGTAATTTATATACGTACATATTTTCAGATCTGCTCTTTGTCTTAAATAATGCATTATATATTTCCCATAGCATTTATATCATTGCTTAGGCATGAAATAACACACGCAAAATTTTATGACTCTAGGCTAGGGTTTAAAGGTCATCTCTGGTGAGTGCTGCCAGCAGCAGCAGCAGACTAACAATATTAGCACGGACGACATTGTGGCTATCGGCTGTGATGGTACCGCAGTGAACACGGGTCGAAAGGGTGGAGCCATTCGTATGATTGAAATGAAACTACAAAGGCCAGTTCAGTGGATCAGATGTCATATGCCTATTACACGGTAATGAATTATCACTGCGACACCTCATTCAAGACTTGGACGGCAAAACAACTGGGCCAATGGGCTTTACTGGACCAGTTGGAAAACAACTGAACGACTGCGAAAAACTTCCAATTACAGAATTCGATGCCATTCCATCTCCCGACATTGACATAGATGATGCCGAGTTGAGCACTGACCAAAAATATTTGTTAGGCATCTACAGAGCAGTGTCGAGCGGTAGCTGCTCTTCAGCTCTCGCGGCTCGAAATCCAGGTAAGATGGTGCATTCCAGGTGGCTGACAACAGCAAATAGATTTCTGCGCCTCTATGTTTCAACCAGTGAACCCTCCAGCACCTTCAACGAAATTGTGCGATTCATTATGACAGTTTACGCACCAATTTGGTTTAAGATAAAGAAAAACTCCAGTTTCACTGAAGGCGCAAAACATTTTTTCGAAATGATGCGTCTCTCTCAGACCATGCCTCAAAGATCTAAGACAATCGCCAACAAAGTCCTCCGTAGAAATTCTTTCTTTGCTCACCCAGAAATATTTTGATCTCCATGCTACATGCCGATGAGCAACACATAAGAGAATTGGGATGGAGAAGAATATTAAAAGCACGATCAAAACAATCACTAGCGGGGGAAATTCGAGCCTTCGCCATGCCTGAGCTGCTCTACGATAGTCAAAACTATTACGAAATGATCAACTGGCAAACGGCTGAGGTGACCGAACCCCCCGTTACAAAAACAATACCTGATACCCGAATAAAAGAGTTTGTTGAGACGGGAGACCAGCCTGATGGACTGATCCCACTATTCCCTTGTCATACTCAAGCGGTCGAGAGACTCATCAAATTAGTAACCCAAGCCTCTGCCAGTGTAAGTGGAATAGAAGAGAGGGACGGATTCATCCGCTCCCGTCTTCACTCCCGAACAAAAATTCCACGATTTGATTCTAAGAAAGATTACCGTATGTAAATCGACATGCAGCCAAAGGAAGGGTGGTTGGGGCTGGATAGGGTGGAACTCGACGTACAGCCACCGCCTCGTGGTGAGTTCTGGGTTGCTAATTTTATAAAATTAGCAAGCGAGGAGCTGTACTTAGTACTTATCGTACTTATAACATCGCATTAACGTAATTATAATCCACATTTAGACTTTTCTCGGGGACAGAAGATATTACTCTAGAGTCATAAAAATTTGCGTGTGTGTTATTTCATGCCTAAGCAACGATATAAATGCTATGGGAAATATATAAATGCATTATTTAAGACAAAGAGCCGATCTGAAAATATGTATATAAATTACCTATTTTTTCAACATTTGACGTTGTTGCCGGGGGCAAAAGATATTAACGTAGGACAACGCGCTTGGACAAATGATTATATGAGGTCTTTTTCATCGACTTTATAGTTATTAGGAATAATTTTGATGCATATTGAAATATTTTAAAAATTATAAGAAAAATACGTTTTTGACTACTAAAATATGATTTTCATCGCTCTGCTGGGGGCAGAAGATGATTACCTATTAAGCTAAGATTTTGCAGAGGCTATTTTCTCATGCATGCGCAAGTTTTTGTCTCTATTAGAATATGGAAATCGAAAGAAATGTAAAATCGATCCACCCTAAATTGTACACCTCCTTGCCCGAGAGAATCACCTCTGTGATGCGCTTAGCACACTCGGAAGTACGGGGTGTCATGAAATGATTGCCCCCCTGTAGAGCAAAAACTAGAAGAGATAGATAAAAACCGTCGAGACCACTTGAAAGAACGTTAAAATCTGAATAAAAACCATTATATTCTATTCCTGTGATTTTAATTCTTACCATTTTTTTCCCCACAGAAACCATGGCATCATCTATTTTGAACGATTCAGAGAAAAAGCGAGGTCTTGACCGCATTCGAGCTGTCACATTTCGTGAAGCAAAGGAAGCTGGTGCAACTTTCATAACTCGACACTGGGTGGCTGAGAGATTAAAAAGATCAGAAGACTTTGTCAAAAGGAATTGGAATAAGAATCCTGAAGATTGTGAAACAGAATTTCGAGGAGGAAGACCGGAGAAATTATCTCAAGAATCGAAAGACATTGTGCTTGCTGCATCACGGCGCCGAAAGAAGAGCTGCTCTGAGGTAGCGAAAGAGATACTTATCCGTCGTGGTAAGATAGTCAATCGGCAACTTGTGCATCAATTTCGAGTTCGCCAAGGCTTGAGTGCTTGGCATGAAATAGCTAAGCCACGGAAGAGTGATCTTAATATTGAAGATCGGCTATGGTTTTGTGATTATCTTGAGGAATGGACGGAAGACGATTTCCTTCACTTGGTTGTCAGCGATGAATTCTTCGTTTATGTCTCCAGAAAACCAAATTTTCAGAATGATCGGGTTTGGGCAACAACTCCTGATGAAGTCCCAGACGACCAGAAGTATCGAGAAATAGTAAAAAATCCAGCATGTGTGGGTGTTTTCATTATGTTCTCTATTCGGAAGCTCATCTGGGTTATCAAACCAAGAGGAACCAGTTGGGATGGGCCTTATTTTCGAAATGTAATTTTAGCCCAACATGTAATTCCGATTTTGAAAGACCCCGAGTGTTTTGGATGTTGAACAGGCAACCTTTCTTCACGACAAAGCCCCCTGTATGAAAGCACTTGCGACTCAACAACTGCTTAAGGACAATAACATTGATTTTTTTCGGAAATAATGAATGGCCTGGCAATTCTCCCGATCTTAATGTCTGTGAACATGTCGGATCCATCATGAAGGATCGGGTGGAGTCCTTAATGCTGGAACAACCCATTCAGAATCGGTATTCAACAGAAATTATGACTGCAAAGATCAACGAAGTCCTTGAAGAAATGAGTCATGATACCGATCTCTTTGAGTGAGACACTTCTGGGATCATACCCCCGTCGATTAATGGCCGTCAGAGCTGCAAATGGGGGCAACACCCGATATTAAAACAAGTGTTTTTTATTCAAAATTAAACGCTCTTTCGCGTGGTTTTGTCTGTTTTTTTCTATTCCTTTCAGTTTCTTCTGTACAGGGGGGGGCAATCATTTCCTGACACCCTTTACACTCGGAAGCAGTAATCATTCCATGGGAAATCAGAGAAGTACTGCCTAAGGGCCTCCAAATCAGAGGCGCCCAAAGGGCCAAAGGTGCCTCCCCTTTGAAGGATCTAAAGATCGAATTAGAGCGATAGGGCAGGAAACAGATATAGGGTGTGGTCGGAGGAGCACAACAGAGGAAAAGGTTTGACAGAGTAAGAATGGATGAGAGGTAAGAAATAAATCCTAAATGTTGGACCTATCTTCAATGCGATCGGGAATACGAGTAGGGTGTTGTACAATCTGCTCTTGGTCATTTAGAAGAGAAAAGTTGTAAGCTAGTTCACCAGGAATGTTAGTGAAGTGGGAGGAAAGCCAAAGGTAGTGGTGAACACTGAAATCTTCTAAAATGGAGATTTCAACAAAGGTAGAGCGGGACAGAATGTATTCCACTTTGGAAGTGAGGTAGTCAATGAATTTTGGATAGGGCGGTAGCAGATCCAGCCCCGCTGCCCGGGTCTGCGTTCCCGATATCGGCAGCGAGGTAGCCAGAAGTGGGGACAGTTATGGTCCTCTTCTCCAGGGGCTCCGAAGCTTTTGAAGTTGATGCCATTTTTTTAAATTTTGAAAAGATTATGTCGTGTGTAAAAGGCATGTATATGTAATGAGGAATAGGGGGATTAGTGTGTGTTTGAGAGCATGCTGGACTGCTCACGGAATGAGACACGGAAAAAGATCAGCTAATGAGGACAGGGACAGGAGAAACGGGAGTTCTAACACTCCCTATCTTCTGTCTAACGTCCCTCCTTCACTGTTGACTGTTGACAGTTCTATTTAGAAATGCAAGTGAAAAATAAAAAAATTAAAATACAAGAAAAAAGTATTAAAAAATTTGACACTAAATATTTTTAAAGCTTGCTGAAAAACCACCAAATACCTTTAGCTTTCCAACAAAAAATTTACATGAAAATATGAAAAAATAAAAAAAGGCTTGGGGGACGGAAAAAGTGGGGCATAATCACGTTTTATTTACTGTAGAGGAGTGACAATTTCAAGATGAAAACAAAATATCTGAGAACACAGACTTTATTTACAAAAACTGGTTTTTTTTAGGTTTTAATATACTGTATGAAGATGGCGAGGACCAACTCTCAAATTTACTCCCTTCAAAAGTAGGGGAGAGACGTATAAAAGGTGAGGGAACAAAGCAGGAGTTATAACTTCAAAGATTTTATCCAAATTAAAATTAAACTTTGTACAAATACTTGACAAACAGACACAGAAAAACTATACAAATTTCATCCAAATTGGTTCGTAAGTAAAACATTTATCTTCACTATCCTTATCACTTCTTAATAGAAGAGATAAGGGTATTAATGTCATATGCTATAGATTATAGAATATGGCAAGAAATGTGAATAGGGAAAGAAGCTTGTATCCATCCAGAATTGTATTTTACAGTATAAATGAGTAAGATATTTCTCAAGAAACATTCGCTTTTAAATTTGTTTTTAGATTATTACAAATATTAACTTCTTCATATGAAAGGATCGCCTTGATATTTCAATTGTAAAGTCAGATTTTGGAAGTAATAGTTGTCATACCTTGTTAGTTTCCTTGAAATGGTTGCATGATTGTTTGATATGATTTCCATAATTAACACGGGAATTTCATTATGAAATATTTATGAATATGTAAGCTCATATTCAGCTTATGCAGGTTATTTAGCATAAGTAATTTAGAGATTTCAACGTAGTAATGTAGTTGTGTGTCCTGAGTTATTTTAATAATACTAATAATAATAATAATAATAATTCTCCTGCCTTTTATTGCTTCAATAATGAAAAGCACGAAGCTCATTGTAAAATTAGGGAGTTTAATTTAATCCGACCTATAATTATATTCCTCTGTATATGAAAATACTGTACAGTAGGTTATAAAATAGAATTTGTCATCTAGTTCTCAGGATTTCTTTCGAACTGAACATTTACTCAGTGGCCAGTTTTAAGTAGAAAAAACTACTGTTAAAATAAAGCTTACAATAAAGTTAACCTGGAAAATACAAATTGGGGAGTATTTAAATTTGTTTTACTCAGTTTTGCTGAATTTACAGTGGTGTTCATAAAGACAGTATTCGTACAGAGAAATATTTCAGTGATATTCGTCCTTATCTTTTGTACCATGCATAGGATAGTTATAAAAAGTTTACCGTTCGTTTGGCAAAAATTAACCAAAAAAAAAACCAAAGTTTAACTCCAACGTATAAAGAATATGAGGAAGATTAAAAAAAAGTTAACATGTAAATTTCATTTCACAAAATTATTTAATACTTTGTGTGTCCACCTTAGACCTTGAAGAATTTAAAATTTGTATCAGTACCTGGCTGTTTATTGATTAGAGACTGTTGTCAATTCTGAATTCTAGAATTTTCTCTTTGAATCTTCATGGAAGACGGATGACTGTACAAGCCATTAGTAAGCAATGGTCGTTGTGGTAAAGAGCTGTCTACAGATCTTAAGAGATCTGTTATTGCTGTACACGAGTCTAGAAAGAGTTATCGGAAGAGAGGAGAAAAACTTCGAATTCCAGTTACGACTGTTGCTGCAGTTATGAAGAAATGGAAAGGCTTTGATTACTGACTACCGCAAATTCATTTCTGTAGGATAAATAACTTTCAAACCAATCATTTATAACAGCTCTAAAGTCGTAACAATATAGTTTGTTGTTGAATATTATGGTCTATTACATCAAAAGCCTTACTTTGGTCCCGAAATCATGACTTCTATATTCTCTTCAGCAACAAAGGCTCTTTCCATAACCTTTAAGATGCCATTTCAGTTGATTTATTTTTACAGAAACCATATTGATTTGAAGACAAAAAATTGATTCTAAACAGGGATTTATCCTGTATTTAATTTTATAAAAATTTAGCGAAACACAGATACTGAACACACAAGTTTACATACTGTAATTAGCTGTTATATAAGGCACAATCTCCCTTAAAAAAATGGTGTTACACAACCAGTTTTTATCATTCAGTGGAGATATACTTTTAGAAATACTGAAGCTCATAATTCTAGTCGACTTTACATTTTTTTTAATAAGCTTCAGTATGGGTTGTAGTAAATAGAGGCACCATATGAAAGGCAGGTAACTCATATGGAACGCAGTAAACTCACTGAAACACATACGTTTAATCAATCATATGGTGAGAGGCTTGCCCATACGCACCAGTAATCTGATACATGTCGTCCAGATTCGCCACTCACTTCTCTGCTCGTTATTCATTCGATAGGATTGTTTTCGGTTTCGCCCTCGAGAACAACACCATGAACCGGCCAAACACTGCACCATCGAGCAGCATACAGTCATTGGCGAAGTTTTGAAGGGCGCCCTCCAGAAGATGATCTTCTCGTTTGTGGAAGAACACAAATTTGGCGAGTTGATCCTCGACAATGCGTCTTGTCAAGCTGGTCTTCGCGGTTAGATCCAAAGGCAGGGCTACAGTAGCTCAGGCTTTGATAGCGCTCGTCGTACGTAATTCAACGGTTATCCTCCCAATGCTTACGACAAGCGCTATCAAAGCCTGAGCTCTTGTATCCCTGCCTTTGGATCTAACCACGAAGACCATCTTGACAAGACGCTTGTCAAGGATCAACTCGTCAAAATTGTGTTCTTCCACAAATGGGAAGATCATCTTTTGGAGGTCGCCCTTCAAAACTTCGGCAATGACTGTCACTATGTTGTACGTACTTGAAGCTCAGATTTCGCTGATGTTCCACCAGCACCCAAGCACCAAAAAAAGTCGAGTTTTGAAAGTCCGAATTTTTTCAGAAATGCGCTCACAGATCATAGGCAAACATGATACCGGTTCCAAAATGTGTTCCAATTAAAATTTATACCTTCTAGGAACATTCTGAAAAAAGTTTGAAAGAAAAAGTTTCTTACAGAAAAAGTTTCTTACAGAAAAAGTTATGGCCGTCAAGTTTACCTGCGTTTCATACTGTAACATTATGAATCAGACAAATGTTATTTTATGGAGTATAATAGTTACTTGCTATTGCCTGTAGAGAGAGAAAGAGAAAAAGAGAAATTTGTTTTGAACAATGACATCAAAGTTACAAAGTTACTATTACATACACACACACACACACACACCCTTGAGTTGAGGATTCCTCAGAAAAAAATTGAGGGGTAGGCTCAGACTTTGGCTTAGCCTCATTAGGTGAAGTTATTTGTGTATTATTGAAATGAAATGAACCCCTCTACGCAAATACCATAGTTTAACGATCTCTCTCTCTCTCTCATATATATATATATATATATATATATTAGGGTGGTCCATAATTTCACTTTTTAAAATTTTTAATGGTCCAACATGCTAATGTTATGGGCACTGGTGCAAGAAACAACATGGTTACCAGTTTTTGGAGTTCCAGTAATATCAGGCCCCCCCCCCCAGTTTATATTGCATAGTAAAAACTGAGTGAAAACGACATCTTTTAAGCATTTTTTTAAGATTAATCATATTTAATCTTAAATAAAAGCATACATATTGCATATCAATTTATTCAGAAATCAACTTTGCACATGGAATATTGATAAAAATATTCGCGGTATGGTTTTTGATACAACAGCGTCGAATTCTGGATGGAGACAGGGAGCGTGTAAGATCCTAGAAGAAATGATTGGGTCTCAATTACTGTGGCTATAGCCCTGTTCAAAAATCAACTTTTTCTTATTTTCATAGGTTTCTGTACTTTTTCCAATGCTTTTTGACCTGAAAAGGCCGAAAATCACAACCATTTTGACCTAGGTTGTTGGGAAGCATTGCCGCATGGAGCTTTAATTTTTCTGCCTTGAAATCGGCCAAAAGCACCAGTTCCGGGTCCCTTGAATCATGTTTTGCACTATAACTTTTTATCTAAACAAGATAGAGCAACAAAATAGGCACAAAATTAAAGTGTTTTTAATCCTCTTTCTAACTTATACAATTATGATAGTCTTGGAACAAGAAATGGCACATTGGTACATACAAAGATTTCAGAAATATCACAAAATTCGTTTTCTCACACTCAAGGCAGACAAGGCGCCTTATTCATGACACAAATTTGAGATTAACATTTTGTCACAAGTCTAATCGATCAAGAAGTGAAAGCATTACATGATGATTAATTTCATAATGACATTTACACAGTCAGTTGTTGAGAGTTTGTTTCTTGAAGCTGTCAAAGCGGCGTCTGTTGAACTCCACAGCTTGAAGGAGATAGTCCCTTTGCTTGGCATCTGTTGTTATGACATTTGCAAAGTCGCTCATCATCTTGACACCACGTTCAGCAATGTCATTCACCGCTTTCAGATTCTTAACATAGTCCAACGCTTTTCTGTAGTCCTCATTCTGTGGCCAAGACGTGACAGGTTCAGAAGCCACTCGGATCCAATGTTCAGTGTGTCCAGCAGGAAATGTGATTCTGGGCCAATGAGATCAACCAGGGTGGTCTTAGCTGTGACTCTCTGGAATAGAGGCTTTCCTGTTGTGAAGCTGTCTGGCTTCTCAGTGGCATGTAACTGGGCAGCAATGTCGTGCTTCAATGTGTCACTCAATCTACTGCTGAACAGGGCAAATGGCACGACTTCCTGCGTCAGGTACCATCTGTGGTTTTCCATCTTATTAAGTACTGCATGAGCAAGCTCTGGGTCAGTTTTCTTGTACTTCAACATGTCCTGGATTAGACTTAGATCATTCACGGAAGCATCTGCAGCAGACATTGACATCATCCATACAGGAGTGTAGAACAGCGCAAGGAAGGTGTTGAGTCTTTCCAGCTTTGATGCAGTGTCTTCGTCGTACTCAAGTTGATCTGCAAACATCAGCATTTTCATGGAGTACAGGTTTCTGGCCATCCATCTGGCCTGATGAATGGCGCCTGGTCGACTCCAGTGAATACCTCGAGGAGGCGTTCCTCCAAGAACAATGACTGTCAGTTCAGCCATTTCCCTGTAGTCGGCTCTTGGAAGCCTTTCTGCTGTTAGAATGTCTTGGAGTATTTCTTCACTGTTCTTTGTCTTTTCCTTCAGCCATTTGCTGTTGATAGCCAGCATCTTTGGGTTTTCCTTGGACAAGTCCGTCCAAACATCCTTCAGATGCTCAAACCAGGGATTATCTGGCCCCTTCACCTTCCCAAACAGCTTCTCCCAAACTGCTCCTACTAGGATTTCCAGGATGTGATGTCGACAGGCCAGATAAAACACCTTTTTGTTCAGCATTTTCTCTAGCAGTTTGGCAGCTCCTCTCTGAACTCCACTGTTACTGGATGTAGTGTCAAAAACAAGGGCAGTAACATTATCCGTAAGTTCCCATGTCTCCAGTAAATCCATTGAAGCCTCAGCCTGAGCTGTGCCAGAAGAATTGTCGATGACAGGTACTCCCAATAACTTTCCTTCAGTGTATGAAGGTGGACCAGACACTAGCACAGCTAAAGTCTCTGAGGTACTTCCAGGTTCACTGCCCAAGACATCTTTGGGCAACTTTCCATCCCAGTGTAAGGCAGCGTACTGTGGGGGGTTTTCACAAAACTTGGACATGTGACTCTGGCTGATATTATACCTGGACAGCATTCTGTTGCGACGTGTTGTTGAGGTTGAGATGACGAAGTTATCCAGATCAGCCCCTCCAGCTTTCAAGGTGGCAGAAACTATGGCAGTAACTTGATTGTCTGATAAACCAAGACGATCAGCTGTATTGCAGATGACATCACATTCCATGACCTTCCTTGGAAACGTCAAAGTCACACTAGTCACAGTGTCTTGATGGTGAGAACATCCAGGACGAGGCTGATGGTAATCCATGTCCTCTGTGTTAGCGTCGTTGTCAGTTGAGTCACCCCAGGTAATGTCATCCACATGAACAACTGCCTCTTGTTCTGCTGCAGCTGTAAAATAGTACAACATGTTAAGACAGTAATTGTTAAGTACATGCTAAATATCGCAATGGAGTAAAACTTAAAACTTTTTGTAACGTTCAAAGTAATTAGTTTTGCCTTGTTCTTGTCTATGCTGCAGTCTTTCATTCCTCGCTGCTTGCTGCAGGGATCTTGTCTCAAAAATCTTGTCATGACCAGACATATGACCTTTCCTCTCAGTCTTTTGGTCTTCGTAGAACCTGATATCCTCATCTTTCTTCTCTCTGGATAACAGTCTGTTGTTCTGTATTTCCTGGATTGCATCTGGAGCTCCTATATCGAACAGGCTGTCTAATTCCAGCACAAATGCTCCTCTTTTTCCCCAGGGTTACTTGCTCTTCCTTTGCTTTTCACCAGAGCACGATGTTTCTCATGTAGTTTCATGAAGAGCTTCATTGCGTTGTACTTGGTCATTGTCTTGATCCTAGCCATCTGCCAGAATGGGATGATAGATTCAACTGTTTCATATGCAAGGTCTTGAACCATGGGCCTCCCTGCATTTTCCGGTAAATTCTGAAGATTAAGGAAATACTGGAACGCCTGTCTGTTGGTGGGAAGCTGGGAACCACTGATAAAAGCTGAAGGGTATCCAACCAGGAAAGTTTCAGTGAGAGATCTGGTAGATGGCCCAGTTGACACCTGCCTGTGGACAGTACGTGGAGGTTCTGAGATATCAACTGTGCGCCCACGGAGCTCCCTCAGCTCCTTGCTTAATGCCATTGTGAAGTTGTAACTTGTAGATGGTTTTCTAGATTCTGATTGAGTTTCTGTTGTTTCCTGAAAAATGATAGATAATTATTATTATTATTATTATTATTATTAATTATTATTTATTTATTATTATTATTATTATTATTATTATTATTATTATTTATTAATTTTATGCTCTTTCATTTGATACCTAATTTGTTGCTCTATCTTGTTTAGATCAAAAGTTAAAGTGCAAAACATAATTCAAGGGACCCCGGAATTGGCGCTTTGGCCGATTTCAAGGCAGAAAATTTAAAGCTCCATGCGGCAATGCTTTCCAACATCCTAGGTCAAAATAGTTGTGATTTTCGGCTTTTTCAGGTCAAAAAGCATGGGAAAATGTACAGAAACCTATGAAAATAAGAAAAAGTTGATTTTTGAACAGGCCTACTGTGGCTAGCATGTGGACATCATCTATACGAGTGCATTTTGTGCTCAGTCTATACAAGTCTCTTCGGAAGCACAACGTCCCCTGAAAATGAAATGTTTAAAAGCTTCAGATTAAATATTTGGCCAAAACTGGACATAACACTACCAATAAAAACACTAAAATTTAAAAATCGCCAATTGAGAGCCAAAGCTTCTGAGGTAAAAGATTTTCTAAAAGATGCACTTAATTCAGCCAGTTCACCTCTATTTCCCAGAGGTGACTACAGAGAATGTGCCGAGGTTGCTCTATTACTTCTTGGGGGAAACGTCTCAAACACTGGTGTGAGATGGGCTAAGCCTGGGGCAGTACACTATGTGAGGTGGATGCCATCTGTATTGTATCCAGCAAAGATGTACGCATTCTCTGATCAAGCTGGGTATGATTCAAATGTGATAGCAAAACTAGAGAGAATGTGCATATTCAACTGCCTCTACTATATAAAACTTTGGTTGCTTGCTTCCGTCTCCTGTGATGCACCTGTCAACAATTTAAATCTTTTTAATGAACTCATTGAATATAAAAATTATGATCACGATGTAGCATCCAGTGCTCTTAAGGGATTAAATGGTCAGCTATGGTATCTGACTGAGGAACTAGTACTACTTGCTTTGTTTTCCCGGCAAATTTCAGATGCAGAAAAAAGTCTGATTGCAAAGTCAATGAAGAAAGTCTGTCAAATCAACCCGCAACACCCTCCTCCCAAAGGTCAGCCAATCTTTCCTAAGCTAACAAATACAACTAAGCTGTGTCAGTTAGTTGGTAAGGGTTCTTCAATTGTTTTCCAATGCTTGGGTACTAGTGGTGACTGGCTAAATGAACCTGTTACTTCTTGGAAAAATTGCAAATCTTTTCAAGTTATGGAGAACTTTGTCAAAAATATGAAAGTTGTGAATGATCCTGCCGAGGGAGCAATCAAGCTGATTGAAGATTTCAAACAGAATTGTTAATGATGAATCACAAAAACAATTTCTGGTAAAAGTTATAGAGCAACATCGACGCCTTCTTCCAGACTTCAAGAAAAAATCTTTGGCTGAAATGTACAATTATGTTAAGTGAGCGTTTATTGTGTAATGTTATGCAGAAGTATTTATCTTTTTAATTAAACTTTGGTATAATTTTTTAATCATTGTAAAAGGATTTCATTTTTGTTTAAAAATAAATGCAAAAAGAAAAAAACGATGGGGACCTGGAATCAGGTTTGTTCCCACTCGAAATATACTGTAGCTGGCTTGATAAGCTGGTCTAATTTCGAGTCCATCGCTGCGAAGCTGCCTGGGATGATGCTTCAGGGTGGCGGTAACACCCCTAGAATATATAATTAATTAAAATAATATATTATTACCAAGAAAAAATAATATAGTCATATGCTTATTCACAGAGAAGCGGAAAAACTTTCGTTTTCTCAGTCAAATTTTTAGGTCCCATATAAATTGGTGGTAGGGGGGGTCTGATATTACCGGAACTCCATAAACTGGTAACCATGTTGTTTCTTGCACCAATGCCCACAACATTAGCCTGTTGGACCATTAAAAATTTTAAAAAGTGAAATTATGGACCACCCTAATATATATATATACCTTTACCCTTGCTGCTGTTCTGTGCGTTGGTCTCTCTTCACACGAAGGTCAAGCTGGTGGCCCTGCCTCTAGGTTTGGGTTGGTGGAGGAGCGAGTTGCTTTCTTGCGCTCTCCACCGTACATAGCCAGGTAGACCCGGCTCATCTGGTACAGTCCTGAGCCAGGCATCTAGTCTTCTCTTGAAGACTTCAACTTTGACCCCTGTAACGTTTCTGAGGTCCTTTGGAAGCTGGTTAAAAAGTGTTGGCCCCTGATAACCAAGCTATTTTCCTTCAGTGTTGAGGAGGTCCTTTGTCGGCCCTTTAATTTGGGAACACTACACATTCTGCCTTTCCTATTTTCCAATGTTGTTTGAGTGGTAATTGGGTTCAGTTTTAGGTTTGGTACCAGTTTTTCGATCATTTCCCATATGTACGAGGGTAATTCAATAAGTATCCGCACTTTTTATTTTCCCAATTTTATTTTCACATCTGATAGATTATAAACACATCACTTCTCAAAATAGTCTCCCTGTTTCTCAATACACTTAGTCCAGCGATCTACAAGCTTCCTTATGCCATCACAAAAGAATGTTTTTGGCTGTGTGCGTAGCCAGTCATGCACCCCTCCTTCAGGTCATCATCGCCTTGGAATCGCTGTCCTCTGAAAGCGTCTTTTAGTGGTCCAAACAGGTAAAAATCAGCAGGTGCCAGGTGTGGACTGTAGGCTGGATGGTCGAGAACTTCAAATTTAAGTTCTTGAAGGCATTTTCTAGTCTGTGCAGCGGTATGAGGGCGCGCATTGTCGTGTAACAGAAAAACACCGTCCGACAATCTCCCTCTCCGTTTTGTGCGAATTGCTTGCTTTAACTCATTCTGAAGCATGTCAGAATACGATGCGCTTGTTACTGTAGTTCCACGCTCTAGATAATGTTCAAGGATAGGGCCTCGTGTATCCCAAAACAGTGTTAGCATAACTTTACCTGCTGACGGCTGCGCTTTGAACTTCCCTGCAACGGGAAGGTGTTATTCTGTTACACGACAATGCGCGCCCTCATACCGCTGCACAGACTAGAAAATGTCTTCAAGAACTTAAATTTGAAGTTCTCGACCATCCAGCCTACAGTCCAGACCCTGCACCTTCGGATTTTTACCTGTTTGGACCACTAAAAGACGCTTTGAGAGGTCAACGATTCCAAGGCGATGATGACCTGAAGGAGGCGGTGCATGACTGGCTACGCACACAGCCAAAAAATATTCTTTTGTGATGGCATTAGGAAGCTTGTAGATCGCTGGACTAAGTGTATTGAGAAACAGGGAGACTATGTTGAGAAGTGATGTGTTTATAATCTATCAGATGTGAAAATAAAATTGGGAAAATAAAAAGTGCGGATACTTATTGAATTACCCTCGTAGATTATGGTGTACCTCTCTCTTCTTCTTTCCAGGGAGTACAGATTTAGTTTATGTAGTCTTTCCCAGTAGTTGAGTTCTTTGCAGCCATCAATCTTGGCTGTGAAATGTCTCTGTGTTTCTTCTAGTTTATTAGTTTCTTCCTTTTTATATGGGGACGTCAAAACTGAGCAGTATTCAAGTTTTGGTATAATCAGTGTTTTTAGCATGGGGAATCATTACTGTCCTGTCCCTTCTTTTGAACGTTCTTAGTACCTGTCCCGCGACTCTTTTTACTTTTTTATCGTTATCTGATTTTGTGTCTCGAATTTGGTATCATCGGTCATAATTACCTCCAGAATCGATCGCTTTCGTGTTTCTCTGAATTTCCTGTCTATCTGGAGCATAATATGCAGTCTGTTTAAGTTCCTCTTTTCTACCATATCTCAAGAGCTGAAATTTCTCGGTGTTAAATGTCATGTTGTTGTCTTCTGACCATTCGTATATTTTGTTTGTGTCCCTCTGCAAGGCCTCCACTTCATTTACATCGCTGATTTTTCTGCTGATCTTTGTATTGTCTGCAAAGGATGTTACTATAATGTTGCTGTTTACGCCGCTGTCTTTGTCTGTTAGCAAGATAATGAACAAGAGTGGGCCAGCACTGTACTTTGCGGCAGTGAGCTGCGTACTTCTGATTCTGATGATGATACACTTTGAATTTTGACGACCTGCAGACGTTCTCTGAGGAAGTTGTAGATCCATTTTCTCACTTTGCCTGTTATTCCCACATATTTCATTTTATGTGCTATTATACCGCGATCACATTTGTCGAAAGCTTGACCAGAATTAGTGTATATGACATCGTAGTTGTCATTGCCTTCCAGTGCATCTACGATATTGTTGTAGTGTTCTATTAGTTGTGATAGGCATGATCTACCTGATCGGAATCCGTGCTGATTTTCGTTGAATCTTTCCAGTGTCTCCAAGAAATCATAAATTTTCTCTCTAACTAATCTTTTAAATACTTTGGTGAGGTGGGACGTCAATGACACTGGTTTATAGTTCTTTGCTTGATATCTGTCCCCTCCTTTATATATAGGGACAATGTTCGATCTTTTCAAGATGCTCGGTATTTCCCCAGTGTCTAGGGATCTTCTCCATATTCAGTGTAAAGGTGTAGCTATTTCATTTTTACAGTTTTTAATCAATAATGCGTTCCAACTGTCCGGACCTGCAGTTGAATGTAGTTTCATTTGTCCTATAGCTCTCGCTACATCTTCTTGGGCAAAATCAAAGTCTGTTTCCACTTTCCTTGCAATTTCTCTTCAAAGAATGCATCTATGTCAGGTATCGCTTTGTCACTTTTTGGGGTACTGAAAACTGATTCATAATGGGCTCTCAATGTTTCAGATTTTTCTTTTGGGTCGTCGGTTAGTTCATTATTTCTCTTCCTTAGGGGCCCAATAGCGGCGCGCGTTTTTGTTTTCCTTTTCGCATAACTATAGAAGTATTTTGGATTTTCCTCTATTGCTTCTACCGCCTTTTCCTCTTCTCTCTCTGTATGGCCCTTAATCAGGGCTTGTATTTCCCTATCGATACCCTCCAGTTTTTCTTGTATTACTTTCCTGGCATTATCTCCGCAGTTGGCTAACTTTGCCTCCACTCTCTTTCTTTTGCGGAATATTCTTCTCTTTTGCCTCTCTAGCCAGCTCCTCTTTCCTTCTGGCTGTGATTTCGGAGCATATTTTTCTAAAATTCTCAGCGTTTATTCTTCCAAGGTTGTTAGCATTTCTTCAGTTGTTTTATTCTCTAAAACTGTCTCCACTCTATTTGGGCCATGTGCGATCTGATTGCTTCCCAATTTATAGTCTTGGAATTTAAGTTAAAGCCCCCAAATTTGCTTCTTTCCTCAATATGTGTATTGTCTTTTAATGTTGTCGTCATATTTGTTGATATCTCGATTAAGTTGCGGTTTGAGATAATGGTTGGGGTTATTTTTATATCAGCAATCAAGTTCGTGTTGTTTGTGAATACCAGATCTCGGCAGTTATTTTTTCTGGTATTTGCTGTTATCTCCCGTGTCAGCATAAACTCATTTGTGAGAGCTATCACCATTTTTGCTTGCTCCTGGTCTTCTCTTGTGCCCCCCTTGTCTTGGTGTATATATATATATTCCTATCCACCTTTTTGTAGTTGGTTGGGGTGTTTGGAGGTCTATAGATGACTATTAGTATCACGTTTAGTTTTTATATTTTCACTGCTAGGAGTTCCACAAAGCTGTTTGATTTACTTATTATCGTCTCTGTCATATGACTTTCATGTACATATATAGCACAACCATCTTTACGTATCTTTGTTCTATCCGCTCTTAGTAAGTTGAAGCCCTCTATATTTATCTCTTCCTTATCAATACAGTGTTCGCAGTTTTCAGAATTTACTTGGGCATACGATGTCTGCCCTTGTTTCGTCCATAAATCCTTTCAGGTACGAAACTTTGTTGAGTGATTGGGTTGGTCTTATTCCTTGAATATTAGCCAGGACAGTATTTATGTTCCTTGTTTTTCGTTGCCCCTTGTGCATTTTAAGTTCGTTTTCCTTCGGTGTCGCTTGTTTTGTTGCCCTATGATCCTCCGAGAGAGATCCGTTTCCGCCTACCTGTTCTGGTAGCTTCTTGCCCAAAGCGGTTTGGCTCGGGTGTTTCCAGCTGTGTCAACTGCATGCGTTGGATGACATTCAGTAGCCGTATCGTGTCTGCGATGTTGAAAAAAAATTTTTGTTCGCTTATTGTGTTCCTATTGTTATTCCTATTGTTATTTAAACTTTGTCCTTTGTTCTTTGGGTCAGTCGGGAGATGTTGATAGTACCATTTTTTCAAGTATTTGCAGGTAAGTACTGCGTAAGTCCTGCAGATGTCCGGGTGGTAGAATTTGCATCTGTCTCCAAATTTACATTGACCATTATTATAGAAGAAATTGCATATTGGGGGATGTTCATATATACATTGTCCTCTTTTAAATCTGCAATTATCTCTTATATAATATCTGCATATAATTCCTTCCCCATATTTACTCGTGGCCTTGGTTTTTTGCTCCTTATTGGGAGAGAGGTTCACTCCGTTTTCTTGATTGCCGTCTTGTCTTTTCCTATTTGTGCTATTTGTGTTAATGTCCTTCGTTGCCCTTATATTATCTGTTGTCTTTATACTCTCTCTCGACTGCATGGTTTCGGCATCGTTGTGTGAAGGTATGTGATTTTTTTCTACTTCGTCTTTCTTCGTCTCTTCTGTTTTCCTGTTCTTTATTCCCACTTTCCTCTTTCATTTTCTTCTCGTACTCTCTTTCTGCTTTAAATACTATAAAAAGAGTTTATTTCGGTCATGCAGTTTTCGCAGAAAAATTTTATCCCATTAAGTTGCTTTGCGTTCGTTTTAAGGGAGATTTTTTTCATCTTCACATTCTAGGCATCTAAAATCAAAAGGCACCTGACAAAAATCGCACCTCATCGCCTTTGTCTCATCTGTTGCATCATTGCAGATACCACAGAGTTGCAGGAATTTATTTACCATTTCCATGTTACTGATAGAGGGTAGCCGCTGGTGCACAAAATTGACTCAAAAAGGGTATTATGGGAAGTATTGGGTGGGGGTCGACTCAAGCTGAGTGAGGGAAAGTTCTCCGTTACTCCGGGGGATGGGGGATGTGGCACGCTGTATACTTCTCACTGATTAGTGCTCGCGACTGTAGCTGCGGGGAGATAATGGGGGGGGGGATTTGTAGGAATTTCGATAGGCAGCTAATTTTCTTCACAAAGAAACACTCGGAAAAATGCTGTACAGATTAATTCGCTTCGTTTTTATTTACTTTTTTTTTATATATGCCGCGATTTTTACTTTTTAAAAAAGAAATACCACTATGCACTATCAATTAACTCACAATATCGGCACCGTTTAAAAATGATTAACTGCAGGAATTTTACTGTAATACCGCTTTTATTCGGACTTCGATCGAAACACGTGTAACCGTCACACCAGCAAAACATATATGAGTGTGTGTATATATATATATATATATATATATATGTTACGGCCCTTTTGCGAAATCGGCCATTTTGCAAAAAAAGGCCGATTTAGAGGTTAATTGAATGCCCGGTTAGATCAACTGTCCGCCCTTTACGATTGGTTAGATTACAGTAAGTCGTGATATTTTCGTCGTTTAACGAAATTATCACGCCGTAGCGTAAAGGCTGTAACATATACAGTATATATATATTTTCTTCATTTCACAAATTGATATTAAAGTTATCTGTAATGTATGGAAGATACGCTTTAAGTTATCTAAATGAATTAGCCCTTTCAGTCACAGTGGGGCTGTAATGTCCCACCAGAAATAATAATAATAATATATATCGTACTAAAATCCAACATTTCTACAAGCTGTGTGAAAAGGAACCCAAAATGTGTGTAATGTAAGTGATTAGTTACTAAAATGTTTGGTTTTGCATGACAATAAATCTTGTACTTTTTGTTCAAAGAAAATATATTCGTGAACGAAAGGATTAAGAACCTGTTTAAAGTTTGGTGGTATATATTGCATGAATGGAATAAATGTTATTCTTTTCGGATCACCTGAAGATCAGGACCCCCAGCCATTTTTAGTAAGCCTTATAAGGCTAACTAACGAAAATATCACGACTTTACCTAAACAATTGTTAGGTCAACTGTACGCCCTTGACGATTGGTTAGGTTAGGTCGTGATATTTTCGTTAGTTAGCCTTATAAAGCTAACTAAAGAAGGCTGGGGGCTCTGATCTTCAGGTGATCCTTCTTTTCTTTTATATTAATAGTGAAATTTTCGAAAGAAAAGAAAATACTTCATTGGATTTGTAAGTCTTATTTACATAAAAAGAAATATCTCTACCGATCTGACAGTTCCTCGCAAAATGATATGCATTGTAATTTTCCATATTATACAGACTTTTAATATCACTGTTTTACGAAATTTTGGTGAGAAATATAATACTAAATTCAACTTTAGAAATCTGTAAAAAGTTTAGCATGTAAACAGAGATTTACATAAGTTATGGATATTTAAATTAATGAAATAGTTTGTAGTAATGAAGTAAAACCACGATTCTATCGTTTATTATTAAGCAAAATAGTCACTAATAGAACTTATGAATAAACCACAACATTGTTTAGTCCAGGAAGAGTGGACGCCCTTTTGTTAGGCTGCAACTCTTCCTTTAAATAGTAAAGGTTTTTGAGGTTACTGCGGCAAATTTATATATTATTCTGTTCATGAAATGACACTGACTCCGCATATATACTTAATGTGACATAGTATTGTTTCGTGATACCTAATGTAAAAAGATGTTTGTGCATCAACTGGTGGTTATTTAAAGAGATGAGAAGTGGGCACCCCAATTGACACCCCAATTCCCTTCTCACCCCTACTATCTACACTGACCCAACGAGACTGTCTTTCCCGTCTACTCAATTACGATGATGTCGTCTGCAGAAAATCCTTTTTTTGTTTTATATTTAACAAAGATCATATTAAGTCTGACCTTCTTGTGTCTGTTTGTCACGATTTTTACGAGACGGAAAAAGCAGAATACGCGAGGGTACAGTTAAACACCTTGTTCAACTCTACCCTTCAAATTCGTAGAGGTAATTCTCGTTTCTAGAATTACCTTAACCACATAAATAAAATGTTGACCCTTCGGGAAAATAAAAACAATATTAGCTTCTACGTGACTAAATTCCATAGAATTCCCTTAATTTCTATGGATGGCGTAGACGTATTAGTGCTCCTCAAACGATATGAGGTACAAAAGTCATTCATCGAAATAAAACACCAACATGTAGTGTCAATTCGGAAGAACACGATTTCGTTCGAACAATTCCGGTCAGAATTAGATGCGTTGAAAGAGACTTTCTTCTGAAACCCAGTTACTCGGAAGTCCTGTAGAATGTCAGGACCCCAGCTAGGAGCGCGTTGGGCACTGGAGGAAACTCCCAATTCTACCTCCGCAAGTGGTTGGAAATGTACAGGGTGTCCATAAATGTTTACCCTGAAAACAGTATGCTCTCATGTTTTAATGACGAATCTTACACCCATTTTCTTTTTACAGGTGATCTCGTACATGCATAGAGTTTCTGTGCTGGTGTGTTTCGTTTACCACATTCGCCGCTAGGAGCGCTGTAGTAGCTGTTCAATGGTAGAGTCAACAGACACAATGTGCGTATTTGGGGATCGGAAAACCCACGTGCCGTAAGGGAGCATATTCGGGGCAGTCCGAAGATCAATGTCTGGTGTGGACTAATGCATGACCAGATAATTGGTCCTTTCTTCTTCGCTGAGAACACTGTTTCCGCAACTGTGTACCTGGATATGCTCACCAATTACGCCATCCCCCAGCTGCAGGACAGGCAGCCAACTGTCATCTTCCAACAAGATGGGGCACCCCCTCATTGGGCGCATGTTGTTCGTGAAACTCTCGACGCAACTTTTCCAAATCGATGGATTGGCAGGGACGGGCCAATCCCATGGCCCCCAAGATCACCAGACATTACCCCGCTGGATTTCTTTCTCTGGGGTCATGTTAAAGATTTGGTTTATGCAACAGTTGTTCCAGATATTAGGACATTGCGAGAACGCATTACGGATGCAATTGCAACAGTTAACGCACAAATGTTGGAAAATGTGTGGCGTGAGTGTGAATACCGTTTAGACATTTTACGTGCCACTAGGGGTGCACATGTGGAAGCTTATTAAGTTCATTAACTATGTATCAGAACTTTGTATGTTTATCTACTTATGATTAAAACTGTGTTTGAATACGAGTGTTTATTTAAAAGTTATAGCATGCTTTAATCAGGGTAATCATTTATGGACACCCTATATCTCGAAGTGGTAACTGTCAACCTTCCTCCCGCTCAGGAAAGGACTTCTGCGCCTGATGTGACCGTTGATCGATAGGTGATGACAGTCAACATCTTCGACAACATTAATAGTAACAGGGGATGTTCATTGCCAAAAGGCGAGGCATCACTGCCCTTTCCTTTGCCTTCTGCTGCAGGGGAGAGGCGTTCGAACACTGAAACACCTCCCTCAGCAAGCAATCTCCCCCCTTCCCACCGAAGAAGAAGGAGAACACGAGCCCGTCAAGTTCCAAACACCTTACAGACCTCAGTGACGCCACAGAGTAAAGGAGGGGGCTTCCCATTTTCCCAAGGTCGTGCCACCTATCCGCCAATCAAGCGAATCCTGCCTCAGGGAGATCGAGGGAGGATGATGGGTGGGTAATGGTCAGCAGACGCACTTCGTGAAGGATTCCTCAACCCATTCTTGCAAATTTTTTTCGCAAATTCACTTCTCGAATGAGGAATACGATATTCGTTTGTGGTGAATACAGTGACCTGTTAATTACTAAATAAACACCAAATCTCCATATTATAAATCATTTAAGGTAATAATTAGAGGTATAAACTTGCAGTTTAACCCTTACAACATGAGTCAGTGGCCAGACGGTATTATTGTTAAGGAATAGATTCACTTTTCCAGATTTGGAAATAATAATAATAATAATAATAATAATAATAAGAGGTGTATTAATTATTTTAATGCATAGATTTGTATTACTTTTAATAATAATAATAATAATAATAATAATAATAATGATAATAACACTGGTCAACAAAGTTTTTGTCACAGAGATATTTTTAGTTGAACTATGTAATTTTTTACGGTGATTACAAAAGTGAAAATAGAATTTTTCTATCACCCGCAGTTTTAGAGTGACACACGAATTTATATTATTTAGGATTTGAGTCAGAATAGGAAGGGGTAGGGTCTGCCCCTTGCTCCTCCTCTGCTTATAAGTTGCTGCACGTCAGTGTTGACTTTCATTTGTCAGTAAGACAAGCGTAAATCATCAGTAGCTACATTTTAGGTGAGTTCAATATACATTTTCTACTTTGATATTGCTATTACGTCCATAAATTAGTCCAAATTTCATTTTCGATTCACTCAATATTGGTGGTTGATAGACAAATTTTAGGTCATTTTTGAACTCGGCGGTAAAAACCCTATAAGATCCATCCATTTTTTTTATGTGACAAAAAAGTTCTTTTTTGTTATCCAGTGTAATCGGATAAATACTCATGGTGGTTAACATGTTGATATTAGTTACACGTAACGTTAGATCAATAAGAAATTAATTTGTAACAATATGGACTTGGTACTATTGCAAGAACACTAGATGCCTAAGCACAGGCACGTATTTACATATGGGCCAAATGGGCCATGGCCCAGGGCGGCAAATTTTAGGGGGCGGCAAAATTTTGAGGGCAGTAAAATTCTGGAGGAAAAGTCGTAACAAGAAAGGTAACAAGAAAACACTTTTTAGGTAGGGAAAAAATCCAAAATTTCTGGTATTTTTTTAGCTAAAAAAACGGACAAAAGTTAGTACCACTTAAAAAAAAAATCTAATTACGTTTGAACGAAGTCGATTTCAAAGTTGGTCCTTGGCCTTAATGTATTTTATTAATTTTAATATTTTTATTTTAAAGCTAATTATTTTTATTTTATTTCAGATTTATTGTTTACACTTTACAGAGTATCAAGCCAAAAATTGGCCAATTATTTTGTTTAAGGTTTTCTCTATAAAATTGAATTAATATTTTTTCTATTTTGCAACTTTGAACTTTGAAACTGGACAACATTTAAAATTTAAAGACAAGATTGTGTTTATCTCAGTTTAGTACAGTAATGGTATTTATAAAAGGTAAGAAGAAGGCAGTTTTTAAGACAATTTTGAATTTTTTATGTTAACTTAACTGCCTATATGTAGTTAGCTGTTAGAGACCTACTCACCCTGGCTGAGCTATTTTTTTTAAATATATAATTATAATATATTTTATTAATTTTAATAATATATTTCTATTTTAAAATATATTATTTATATTTTTAATTAATTTCAGGTGTATTTGTTTTTCCAGATGAGTGATGGGAGAAAAAGACTAAGCGGCTCGGAGTATAAGAAGAGAGCTCTGGAGAAAGCTGAAAAACAACGAGATGTCATTGACAAAACTGCGAAAATTTATACTTTCTTCAAGAAATCTAATATAAGGAGCAAAAATGTTGAAACAAATCCGAATGTTTTCTAAAAGAATTAGAATGTACCGAGATTAGGAGTTTCCAAGATCAAAATGTTAATGAAGGTCCTTGTAATTTTAGATTATCTGGTAGAGAAGTTCAAGAATCCTGACTACCCTATACTAAGTCTTGTGATATAGGTAGCATCACAACTACCTCCAGCAATACTTCCATTGGACAAGACCCAGCATTATGGTAAGTTAATGATGCTCCACGTCATTATGTGTCAGAGCATGGCATAAATCAGGACATAGAAAACATGAACTTTTCTCAATCAAAGAGACGTTTTGGTGAACGATTCAGATATTTTTGTAAAACCTTATTTGAAACACAGCTTGTCAACGGAGAGAAGGTGAAGAGAACATGTTTAATGTATTCGAAGACCACAGGTTCAATTTTCTGCGTTCCATGTCAGTTATTTGGTGGAACTACTAAAATTGGTAAGGAAGGATTTGATGAATGGAAGCATGGCAGTGAAACATTAACAAGCCATGAAAATTCCTCTGAACATAAGTCATGTGTGTTAGCTATGAAAATGAGAAGTTCAAATCTCGGAAGAATTGACAGACAATTTTTCTATCAAATTGATGAGAAGAAGTATTGGAGGAATGTTTTACAACGAGTTGTTGCAGTGATCCGGTCACTGGCCTTTCATGGTTTACCTTTTAGGGGCCACATTGAGAAATTTTATAATGGCTTTGGAACTTATTGCTGAATTTAAACCTTTTCTGGCTGAACATATTGCAAAATACAAAAATCCAGGAAAAGGTCATACCTCATACTTGTCTTCGTTTACATGTGAACTAATGGCTGACAAAGTTACTAAACAAATAACTGAGGAAGTGAAATGTGCGAAGTATTATTTCATTATTGTGGACTCATCCCAGACATATCACATGTCGATGAACATGTCAGAGACTTACTCTGGCTTGCAAGCCAGAATAAAAGAAGTGTCCCCAATAGCAGTTTACGTACCCTGTTCTGCACACTCACACATTCTGCACATTCTGCACACTGTACATTCTGGAAAGGTTCAATGCTACTAGTAAACAGCTCCAAGCAGTTAACATTGATCTTGGTGTCGTAGCTGAACTGTATGCATCATTGACATTCTATGTAAAAGATGCAAGAGACAACTTCGACTTTTATGAAAAAGCAGCAATTAAGAAATCATCTATCCGCGAATATAAAGTTATAATGAAAAGTAAAAAGAAAAGAAAACTTCGAGTCGACGAAACTCGCGAAGGCGAGGTAGAATGAGATGGACGGAGGAACTTCTTCATTAATGAATAATTATCTTGTGGTACTTGACAGATTATTGTCGGAATTAAACCGTCGCAAAGATATGTATGAAAACCTCCACGCACGGTTTGCATTCTTTACAAAAGTCACCACTTTGAATCCGATAGATATAACTGCCAATGCTATTAAGCTTTGGGAATTTTACAAGGATGACTTGGTGGAAGCATTTGTTAATGAGTGTCTTCATTTCCGTGGGTTTCTTCTGAATTTGGAGAAAACTCCTACGAGCATTTTTGAGATGAGTGCGATGATCCAAGCAAAAGGATTAAAAGAAGTTTACCCACATGTTGATATTGCGCTCAGGATCTTCCTATGTACGCCGGCTTCCAACTGTTCTGCCGAAAGATCTTTTTCTGTACTGCGACGACTAAAGAACTACCTACGGTCAGTGATGTCAGAAAATCGTCTCAACTCTTTAACTATCCTTAGTATTGAATCGGAACTCACGAGAGCTCTTAGCTATACAGATCTTATTGACTCCTTCGCTGCTCAGCAATCTCGGCGGAAACTGCTTTGAGTATTCTACAACGGTCAATTTCGTAACTAAACACAAAAATTGTAAAGATAACCTACAATACATTCCTGTTCAGACATTTAAGGGATTGTTTTATATATATATATATATATATATATATATATATATATATATATATATATATATATATATATATATATATCTATATATATTATTTATTTCATAATATATATATATATATATATATATTATCATAAATATTTTATATGTTAAGGTATATTTTGCTAGAGTAAATGCCTAAACCATTTGATTGCATTTTACTGAAAACCCTTATATCAAATAACTACAGTATTTATTGCTAAATGGTAACTTCGTAAGTGTCCGAAGGTCGGCTAAATCAGTATGGCCCTTGGCGCCAAGAAACCTAAATCCGCCCCTGCCTAAGCAGGAATTAAATTTTTTATCTAGGATTCATGAGGACTTTATATACCATGCATCTTCACCTGTAGACTTATCTAACGATCTACTTTATGGTAGACCTTTTGGTGTTGGTTTCTTAATCAGAAAAAACTGAACAAAATATGTAAAATTTCTTCCGAGCAATAATGAAAGATTGATAGGTAGTGAATTTCAAATAAACAATGAATGCCTCTAAATTGTGAACTGCTATTTATTTTACAATAATGGCAATAATCTAGAATTCTAGATGAGTACATTGATTTTTTTATAAAATTAAATCACTTTCAGCTAAACCACAATATTCGCAGTGCATGATAATGGGGGACTTTAATTCCGATGTGGAATCAGAATTTTTTGTAGAATTGAGTACCATGTGTGAGTCTGCTAAATTAAGTATAAGTGATCTAGAATTTACGATAAAAATAGCAACACTTTCACGAATGTCAGCGATATGAATGGAGATTCTAGAGGGATTGGTCATTGTCCCATTACTAATAATTTAAAGGAACGTATTGTCAATGTTCATATTTTGTAATTTCCTTCTCTCAGATCTTAGACCATTGAAGACAATAATTAATTGCATCAACTGAAATAAAACACGACAGTAATAACTCTTCAGACAGAAATGAACGTGTCGACTGGTCTAAGGTTAATATGCAACAGAAAATAGAATATAAAGATAGGACAGAGCACCTTTTTAATAATTTAGAATTATTGCATGTTGACTATAGTAATTCCAGTTCAAAATGTTTAAATTTGTTGATAGATATTATAATGATATAACACCCATACTAAGGGAGCAGGAAGGTCATGCTAAAATTATTCCTGGATGGAGTGATTTTATAGCCCCACTGAAAAGGGAATCAAAGGATGATTATGATATATTATCTCCTTCGTCGTCCGAGAATAGTGGCAGCTTACATTTTTTTTTATGTAGAAAGTACGGGCCAAAGGTGGGTGCCCACAGAAATGCCCCCTTTTATAAGACAGAGAAAGCCAAAAATCAAGGTCTTCAAGGCTTATGATGCTATTTATTTTTATTTAGAAATTTTGAAAAGATTGTGTAATGTGTAAAATGTATACAAATATAG
Source organism: Bathynomus jamesi (assembly GCA_023014485.1). Taxonomy (NCBI): domain Eukaryota; kingdom Metazoa; phylum Arthropoda; class Malacostraca; order Isopoda; family Cirolanidae; genus Bathynomus; species Bathynomus jamesi. The sequence continues at coordinate 143,956 of JAJOZX010001923.1, read as the reverse complement.
TGAAGAAAAGAGAGAAAAGTGTGTTTGAGAGTATGCTGGACTGCTCACAGGTAGATGAGACAGAAAAAGATCAGCTAAAGAGGACAGTAACAGAAAAACGGGAGTTCCAGCACTCCCTCTCTCTTGCCGAACATCCTCCCCAGAGTACTTCCCTGGTTCATTGGTGTCTACAATCTCCTCCTAAAATGAATATGTGTAGAAGTAGGGCTTACTATAAAACAGCTATAAGACGATGTAAACAGGGATACAGTAGGACTCCATTCGAGCTTCAAAAGTCTATGAGGCTAATTTAAATGATAATAGTAACAAAGTTTGGAAGTTTGTCAAGAAAGAAACGGGTGCTAAGAATGCCGTCCCATCAACAATTGATGGAGTGTCTGGGGAGGTAGAAATGGCTAAGTTAGAGAGAACGAAGTACTCAGACATCCTTAGCAGAGTGGGGAGTCACTCCTAATGTAGGGTGTAATGGAACTACATTAGGTAGGGCCAGTGAAAAGCGGGGACTTCAGTGCTTGAAATTAAGAATATGATTAAAGAGCTAAAGACAGGCGTCTCACCAGGGATAGATGACCTGTCGGATGAGCATTTAAAGTATGCTAATGCACATATATGCTCAGTCTTCAGATCTCATTACTGTTCTCACCCATGCTTGCTCACAGTTATATTCCTACAGAGTTTACGAGGGTTTATATCACACCCCTTGTTAAAAATAAATATGGAGACAATCTATCCAGCAATAACTACAGGCCTTTTGCAGTTGCCTCCTGTTTCTCAAAATTACTTGAGACACTTTTGCTACGCCGACTAAATGATTATTTATGGATGTCTCCTCATCTGTTTGGTATTAATAGGTCCCATGTTTTGAAGGAGATGGTATTTAGATATACTGTCAGTAATTCAAGTATTTATAGTGTTTTTTTTTATATATATAAGCAAAGCATATGATGGAGTAAATCACAATATTTTATTTAAAAAATTAGAAGACAGGAATGTTCCACCATATGTTTTAAGTTTATTGAAATTTTGGTGCACACACCAAACTATTACTGCTGGATGGGGCAATGTATAGTATTATCCGAATGCTTTTGTTCCTCATGCGGAGTTAGAAAAGGCTCCTTTTACTCACTCCTCTGTTGTTCAATATATGATATACAGTATATTGATGGATTAATTGTTTCTCTTAATAAGGCAAGAGTGCGATGCTGTATAGATGACATGAGGATAAATAACTTGGTCTATACCGATGATATGGTGGTGCTAATAAGCCCTTCGGTGAAAGGGCTGTTTCATCTTATAAAAATTTGTGAATCATATTCAGAGAACCATGACATTAATTTTAATGTTAAGAAAACTAAGGTTATGCAATTCCGTCCTAAAAGCTCAAACCAAACAGCTAATATTATTTTCAAAATGAGAAACGAAACAATGGAGCAGGTAGAAGAATTTAAGTATCTGGATCAAACTATCACCAGCTCCTTGAATAAGAACTCGGACATAAGGAAACAATATCGAAGTTTCTGTGCTAAGGCAAATATGATTATAAGGAACTTCAAATTCTGTTCAAGCGAAGCTAAAAACACTCTTTTTTGTACTTTCTGAACTAATATTAATGGGGCAGCAACTCTGGGTTAGGATCATTTACAACAGATCGTATAGACTGCTGCGTAAGTTACCTCCAAGATGCCCAGCTTCGTAAATGTTCGTTAACCGCAACGTTCTGAACCTCCCTGAGTTAACAAGACGTGCTCAATACAGCCTAATGCATAGAATTAAAAACCCAGACAATCCAATTGTCCAGGCTATTCATCAGTCCTGTTTATGTCTTCTAAAATGTGAACCTGTTGGTATAAAAGTGTTTGTCTATAGCTCCACTTAACTCCTGCATTAGCCATTCCATTACATGTACTTTTTATTTTTATGAAGCTGTTGTTACTATTTTTATTATTTATCGTTTCTTTACGTGTATTAGTGTTACTTCTTTATTACCATAGTAATTTTTTTTTTTTTTTTAAATTTATTGTTTAATTTGTTGTATCGTTGATTACACTGCCCAACAAAAAAAGATTTTTTGCTGCTGATTTAATTCTAAGACCTGTTTCTGGATAATATTGATATGCTGATTTCAAAAATCACCTTAGATTTTGTCCATCACATCAGGTTTTCGTGCAATGCAATATGCCTATTTTGGGTGATCCATGAAGGGCGCTTATCAAAATTGATGATTTTTAAGACCTGTTAACAGCTGTTTTGCTGTTAAAATTTTATCTGTGGAATACGCAAATCTGTGCATTAAATCTAAAGGTCATGTACAACATATTAAAATCTTGGTTATCTGTGATTTCCCCAGGTGTGAGCGTGACGTCATGATCTGAGAGAGATTTCCCATTGGCGGAGTGAGAGCAGCCGGTTCCGCTAGTGACGTTACTTGTAAACTTTCAGCAGTTGGGTTGCAACATGAGCATTAAAGTTCACTATCTCAACAGTCATCTGGATAAATTTCCAGAAAATCTTGGTGATGTTAGTGAAGAGCAAGGTGAAAGGTTCCACCAAGATATCAAAGTGATGGAAGAACGATACCAAGGAAGATGGGATACCCATATGATGGCTGACTACTACTGGAGCCTGCAAAGAGATTGTCTTGACATCTCTCATTCTAGGAAGTCCTATAAGAGAAAATTTATTAGCACTGAAAAGTAAGAAAACAAGAAAAAGACAATGTTAAGAAAACTGGTCCCGTGCTTGCTTTAATATGGATTCATTTTTTGCTTATTTAAACACTTTTAATCACTTTATGTGTCAATATTACCAGTGTATATTAAAGTTCACTCCCTGCACAATTGTTTACTTTTCCATGCTGATTCTGAGTATGGAAAAACTTATTTTTTGAAAAGAAAAAAAATTGGGCATAACCCTGCCAAAATGCGATATCTCCAAAATATCCGTATTTGATTGCTCGAAAACCTGACGTGATAGGCAAAAACTAAGGTGATTTTTTAAATCAGCACACCAAAGTTACCTAAAAACAGGTGTTAGAATTAAATCAGCAAAATTGGTGTTGGGCAGTGTTATCTTTCTTGGATACTGTACCCTTTTTTTTAGGTGGGGGATCTGTCCCCTGCCAAAAACGTTATTATCGTCATTATCATTATCAAATATATGTTGGTGTTGTCACTACTTGTACGTTTTATTTTTATGTCCTCTTTTTTCTACTTCTTCATTTTGTATTTTTAGCTGTGGGTAGATTTTATTATTACTTGTTTCAGTACGTGTCTTATTTTTATTTCTCTTTTAGACATTTTTTAGTTTTTTAAATTTATTATTGTTTAATTTATCTTATCGTTTATTAACTTCAAGAATATTGTACTATTTTATGGGATTTATATCCTACCAATAAAGCTTATCATTATAATTATGCCAATAGCTTAAAATAATATATTACTCCTTCATATTTCCCAAGGAACCTTTAAGAACAAAAAAATAGCTACATCAAGCAAGCAAGCAAGCAAGCAAAAAAAGATAAAAGCAAAAATAAGTCCACTTTCCAATCCAAAACGGTCAAATGTTAGAAAAATGAATTTGTTGATGAAGTTTAAAGTAAAACAATTTTCCTTCGATACTTTTTATAATTTCAAAATATAAAAAATAATTTAAGCTGTCTTATTATTCTAAACATCCGTATAATGCTTTCAAATTATTTAAAAACTCTTTGGTGAGACTAATGTAGTTGGTGCATATAAGTCTCCTGTAAATATTAAAAATAAGCGATATAATTATAAATCAGATGATGGTTTTCATCCGTTTCAAAATGTTCAAATTGCTTGTCTATTATAAGGATAGGATGCTTTCTTCACTTATACTGAATATAACCCTCATACTGAAGCGGCATTTTTTTCAAAAATATTTCTTAATATTTAACATTGTAAAACCCATTATCGACAAATTTATTTCCAGTAAACGAAATATTATTACCACTTTTCGCAATGATTAACGCTTCTAAGTTCGCATGAGCATTGATGTTTAAGGCCGTTTTACCTCTTTTCTAAAGGCAAAGGTCATGTGACAGAGAGAACCTACAGCTTTATTTGGAATCCGAACCACGGGCTGCTAAATCATTTTAACGGAGAGGATAGTCACCCATCAGACTACTGAATAAACACAACGTTGCTTACCTTCGCTTATCTAACAGAAGCGGTTTTTTCGACGTGACCACAGGGTTTACAAGAGCATTATTATTATTATTATTATTATTATTATTATTATTTTTAACTAATTATTGTGGATTTCACTATTCGAGTGCCATAACTTTTTAGAGTTTTTGTGACTGCTTCATTTGCGAAATAGATGAAGATAAAATTAAGATAAAAGCTAAGATAAAATTAATTCAGTGAGCTTGAAAATCGACGAGTGGCCATCGCTGAAGCCATTTCATTTAGTATATTCTTTACAAGTTACCTGTAGCTATAATATTTTATTTATTAAATTTACTTTGGTAAGAAAAATATTTTACCGAATAAAAAATATACAGAAAATGTACTAAAAATTTCGAAACACCCAAAACAATTTATAACTGGAAAATATCCTTACGCCGCACCTTCGCTTCTTTATGATTGAGTACTAAATACATTGCTCTATTACCTGCCCCTCACTCCCCCATCCCTATTTATACATGATGAAGGGCAAATTGTATACAGTAATTCCAAGAACATAGAGGAATGTCATGCATTAGCACGACAGATTTGGGTAATACAAAAATTACCCCACCAGGATTCGAATCCACCACCTTTTAAATGGAAGGCGAAGGCGCTGAAAGGAAAAGGAAAAGTTAGTACAACGTGACGTATATTTCAACACCCGAGGGAACATATAATGCTTTCCCGTTCAGGGATGTTTTCCGTACTAACCTCTTCACTTCAGACATTTCATTAAATTCTCTTGTGTAACGCTTTATACGAGTACTTTTCCTCCTTCAAGGAATGAACAATAGAGTGGAGTGAAAAATATTTCTTTTTGAATTTCAAAATGCTTGGGGGTCGGGAAAGTTGCGTATTTATGTGAAACGTACTGTGTGAAATTTTTGTAATCGTACGGCTATAATTAAATTGTGCACACTGAACTGAAAGTTTTTAAAAATTGGCAAAATTACTAAAATTTCGCCATTTTTATTTTCAGTTTTTTTTGGACACGTACTGTGTGAAATTTTTATAATTTTGTAATTTAATTTAAAAAACTGGCGAAATTTTAGTAATTTTGCCAATTTTTAAAAACTTTCAGTTCAGTGTGCACAATTTAATTATAGCCGTACGATTACAAAAATTTCACACAGTACGTTTCATATAAATCCGCAGCTTTCCCGACCCCAAGCATTTTGAAATTAAAAAAAAAAATTTTCACTCCACCCTAATGAATAGAATAGAATAGAATAGAATAGAATAACCTTTATTAATAATAATATAATAAATAAATTTTTTCAATTTACAGTGACATGAATTGTGAAGCTCGACTATTTATTTTATTTAATTTGGCCCTTAAGCTTTAGGCTTTACTAGGCTCTTATTAAAAATAAGCAGCTAGTTGTTAGAAATTTATAATAATAAATAAATAACTAAATAAGTATTATTAATCGTTAAAACATGTATTAGAATATTAAACAATATTAATGGACAATATTAAACAATATCAGTGGACATTAATCCTAGATTTTTGTTAGTATGCCATTATTAATCGGGATTTCAACTTGGTTTTAAACAAATTTACATTCACAATATTTTTTATATCGGCATGCAAGTCATTCCATAGTTTCAATCCAATGAAATGGGTAGTTTTTGAGATGAAGACAATCTAAATTGAGGTATAACAAGCTTTGATCTATTTCTGGTCTGATACGAGTGGATTTCTTGATGAGTTACAAAATATCTATTTACCAGTGTTGGGCACCGTTAACCAAAAAGTTAACTTCGTTAACCGCTAATCCGTTAGCCAAAAAGTTAACTTCGTTAACCGCTAATCCGTTAACCAAAAAGTTAACTTCGTTAACCGTTAATCCGTTAATTCGCTAAACATGTAACGGAAGTTACCGATAAACCGTTAACGTTAACTTTTATTATAAAAAAAATGAAAAAAACAATATATATATATAATTTAATTTTCCCTCTTCTTCTCGTTCTCCATTTTGTCCATGAGATGCATGTTGCCCTTCATGAAAATTAGCATATCAAAGTTTTCATCAGACAGGGATGATCTCTTGGCCCTCAGGATGTCCTTGCCCATAGAGAACAAACGCTCCACTGCAGCACTGGAGGGGATGGCTGTGTTGAACTTGATGAACAAGTCCACCAACACTTGCTCACCCAAGAAGGCAGCATCTGTCAGCAAGTCCTTGGAGTTGGTCTCCAGCCAGGTCTTGACCAAGTTCTGGGCCTTGCCCTTGAGTGACCTGTGGCTTCTGCTGCTCTCTTTTGTCTGGATGACAGCACTGAAGAAGTCATCCTCCTCCTCCTCCTCCTCGTTGTTGCTGCCTCCACTGTTGCTGCCCACTTCGTTGGACTGCTGCTTCATGGCCTCCTCGACTGTACCCTCCATGCTTTTCCTCACCCTGGCGACCTTGGTGTTGTCATACTTGTCCAACCAGATGAGGCGAAACCTGGGATGGAAGGCAGCAGCCAGCTGGCATTCGTCATCCTCCAGGAGGGGCCCAAACCTTTTGTCGATGCCTGCCAAAAGTGCGTCGACCAAGGCGCTGCAGTAGACGAGGCCCTTGGACTTCAAGTCCTTAAGCCTGAAGATTGTCGCAGCAACTGTTGGCAGCAGAGTCCCAAGGTAGGCTTGTTCCTCCCCCTGGATCTTGTCGAGTGCTTTGGCCACATTTACTTCTCAACGCCATCTATTATCTCATAAAGAAACTAATTCACATTGGGACTTGAAAGTACCGGCAGGATCAACCGGGTAGAAAAATAATTATGGAGATTTTAAAGATGTGGTACCTAGAAGTACCGCCAGGACATAAAGGGTTAAGGTGAAAACGCTCCCATTGTAAGACATCAATTGACTTAATTTATGTCATCAAAGTGACATGAGAATTGAAATCTTACCTGGTCAGTTTTATGGTTCTTGAAATGTATCAAGGAGACTACTAATAAGGTACTCACAGACATATTATAAATATACATGACTTACTTGACAACGATTATTTTTAAATATTCACTAGCACAAACATGTTGCGCAAGAGACAGACTGCAAATGAAACGAATGTAGTTATTTGTTGTAATTGTTACATATATATTATTGAAAGTGCCTTAAAATGCTCGTGATATTTCTTGAAAGAAGTTGAAACATTCAACTCAAATGGCAAATCTTTCCGCCTGATTTTACAGTCGACCATGTTTTGCTCAAACCAATGCCATAAATAACTACCATATTTGGTAAGACACAAATTGTGGCGACGGAAACAAATATATCGCCTGATTTTGCACTGCGGAAATGGAAATTCGTTCATCACTATTAACAGTGGTGGATTAATTGCGCACCTGCTCAGCACTGAAAATAATAGAAACTTTTAAACGTTTATTTATGATTTTTTGGGGTTAACGGACTTGAGTTAACGGAAGTTAAATGTAACGGAAGTTAATTAGTCCGATAATGATTTTCAAAGTTAACTTAAAAGTTAAATCGTTAACGAAAAAGTTAACTTCGTTAATTAACGATTAACGGATTAACGGTTTGTGCCCAGCTTTGCTATTTACCCATTGCAAATTAATGATTTGGTTCTTACACTTGTAAATAAAAATAAAATGTGCCAGTTTGGTTATTATGTCGTTGAGCTTTAGTAGGTTTAGCTCTTTAAATAATGCACTAGAGTGATCAATGAAATCAGCACCAGATAATAACCTTATTGCTCGTTTTTGGATGATAAAGATACCATTTAATGCGTTGTTAGCGGAGTTTCCCCAAACAAGGGTGCAGTATGTTATATAAGGAAGAACAAGAGTATGATAAAGAGTCAATAAAACTTGTTTAGGGACCACATTTCTAAGTTTAAACATTATAGCAACGCTCCTTGAAATCTTTTTCGCGATATAATTTACATGATCACTCCATTGCAAATTCTTATCTAGCATTACACCAAGAAATTTTGTTACAGTACACTCCTTTATGACGATTTCATTAACATTAAGTTCATCAAGATATACATTTCTTTTATTAGTAAAAATCATGAAATTTGTTTTACTGGTATTTAGGAACAGTTTATTGGTGGTCGACCATTTCATTACACTGATGAATTCTGAATGAAATATATTCTTAGCTGTATTAACATCTTTGCAAGAAAACGAGACAGTTGTATCATCTGCAAACATTATGAAGTTCAGTATATTAAATGAACGTGGAAGGTCATTTATATATAATAAAAATAACTGGACCCAGAACTGAGCCCTGTGGCACACCATGTTTGACAAGCGCTTTAGTTGAGCAAACCTTAGTTACTGATACAAAATGATATCTATTGGACGAATAACTTTTAAACCAATCACTGATTGCTCCTCTAAAGCCGTAACAATATAATTTATTAAGTAGAATATTATGGTCTATTACATCAAACGCCTTACTCAAATCCATAAATATTGATATCATTATTTCTTTGTTCTCCTTAGCTATATTTACATTTTCCATAAGATTTAAAATAGGCCTTTCCGTTGTTTTATTATTACGGAAGCCATATTGATTTGGAGATATAAAAAAAGAATATAAAAAAAGAACATTATTGAAGGGTCATTGTCATATATCATTTATATTAGAGCATAAATGATATTTAGCTTGTCTTAAGTTAAAAAAGTACATTTTGCAACTCATCAAGTTATTCACCCATTCAAATAAATTATGTATAGAAAAATTACGTCTCGATTTGGATTATCTTCGTCACAAGAATAAAAAACTGATCATGTACAACGACTTTATTTATTAT
>JAJOZX010001923.1:20000-132500 GCA_023014485.1 Bathynomus jamesi | reverse complement strand
ATATATTTTATTTATTGATTTTATTTATTATTATATTTACTTGATTAAACGAAGTAAAGTGCATATAGCTTGTTTTGTTTTGGTTGAGAAGTGTGAAATTCTAATATATTAGAAAACGTGGTCTAATAAGATTGATTTTGCTTTGCTAAGGATCATCAAGTAGGACGTGGTCACCCTCCGTGGGAAAACATAGGACGAATAGTGGGCAGACCTTTCATACCTTTGAAATGTTCCGCGCGATGATTCCTTATTTCACGAAGGACAAGCTTGTCGCCCCTCCTCTCTTTAAGTTATTTTTTAATTGTTCATAAATTCCCTTGTATCTTTGTCTCACTTTATTAATACTTTTCCTTTTCCATAAACTACCTTGGTAGCTAAATTACGAATAATAAGTTCGGTCCTTTTCGTTCAGTACAATTTTGTGTTACAGGAACCTGTCTTCTGCATTTCAAGAACGTTTTTGCGGGCTTGCGTTCGTGACGTCACAACTAAACACGCGGTAGACCTACTTTTTATTTATTAATTGTTTTTTACTTATTCCCGGAGGCTTACGTCGTATTAGATTACTATTATTAACTCACTATTAACTTCCAAACGCTAGTAATTTAATTAGTTAATAGCATGGCACCCCCGTCAAGTACGTGCAGTCGGTGCGAAGGGAAGTTTGCTGCTTACGCTTTTAATTTAGCTAATAATAATGATCAATTAGTTTGCAGGTAGTGCTCGAACATGGATTTGCTGAAGAACGAACTACAGCGTGAGAGGGAGGCCAGAGTGAGGTTTGAAGAAAGGGTGATACTCCCGACGGCGAAATTAGAATCCCTTGGGCCTTCTGAGACAATCCAGGACTTGTCTACCTGTAAAAACAAACAATAAGTTTCTATTTTAGGTTTTGAAGACGCTGGTGAACCTGAAATACGACTCTTTAGTGATTCCATTATTCGAGAGCAGCTCGAGGAATTCTGTGAAAGAAACCCCGTCTTAGGCGCCGTACTGCTACCCTGGTGCGAGGGCGGAGGATATAACGAATAGTGTTGACTAGTTTATAGATGGAACCTCTGAGGACACAACGTATGTTATTCATGTCGGTACTAATGACGTTTTAAATTCTAGATCGGAAGAGCTGCTGGCTAGGTACAGGAACTTATTAGAGCGACTAAAGGAAAAAACTGATAAGATTGTTTTAACAGATATACTTCTTCAAATTATCCAACGTAACGAGTTCTACAGCAAGACTACCTATATTAACAATAACTTAAAGTCTCTTTGCCAACAGGAAAGAGTGCATTTTGCGAATTTTTGAAACAGTTTCTACCGCAGGAAGGACTTGTTCCTCGGAGATGGACTTCATCTTAATGACGTTGGAGCAGCGCGTTTAGGAAGACTACGTCATACTACTGTCTCTTCTTTTCAGGCTGCCTTAACTCGAACGGTTCCGGTGTAATTTCCTTAAATTACAGGCCAAAAAATATAAATTATCTTGAGCGCGCGAAGGTAACGGGGTTTTGACAAACAATTTGAAGGTTCTATCATCAAATGCTCATAGTCTACGAAACAAAACAAACGATTTTTTTTCCTTAATTGCTTGTAAAGCGATAAGTGAATTGTGGTTTAGCACTGAAACACGTGACTTTGTAGGGGAGTATCAAATTAGAGTAGTATGGGTGAAAAATGGGAGAGTGCAATTGTAACTGCAATGTTGCGAATGTTGATCAATGTTGCAAAGGGGAGAGGGGGATATGCACGGGTGGTATGCAACAAAGGGGGAGGGGGTCTTGCAAAGACACATAATGAGAGTTCATCCGACCGACCGCTGTCTTATAAAGTATAAATCAGCAAGTTGGCTTAAGCAGCCAGTCTGCTTAGAAGGCTTAATCTGGCTTAGAAGGCGTAAGTGGCTTGTTCAGGTGTACATTATTAAGGTTGAGTTGCCAGATTGCGCTTTTATTTAATTAAAGCATATATTCTTGAGAGTTGGCTTAGAAATCCGCCAGTCGGTTTAGAAGACATAACCAGCCATTTGGTATATATAAAATTAAATAATATCGTTATATACACATAACCAAAAGAATTAAATAAAATCCCATTACATCATACTCTTTATTTAGACGAATTATTGGAATCAATTTCACGAAATAACCTTTGGTTAGCTTCTGCCCGAATTGTTCATTCTGACGAAGGTCAAGCTTTTCATTCCACCTCAGACCTACAGTTTAACGTGGAATCCGAACCACGCCCCACCAGCAGCCCAGCGTCTTAACCACTAGGCCACCCAGAGTACCCATTTACCTACCAACCACTTTCTTTATTGTGTGGAAGGATGAACAGCTGGGTTTTGCTGCGCGCCGGCTGCCGTCGGGTCTCGAACCCGGGGCCGATGGATTCGTAATCAGCGACGCTAACCACTACACCACCGAGGCGCATCGATATATAGAAATATATAGAAAAAATATACAATAGTTCATTCTATACAAACGATGTAATATATATGATAAAAAAAAATAGTAATATAAGAAATGCACATTTTTAAACGTTGGAATATACACGGTGTCCAAAAAAAAACTAAACACGCCGATTTTTTGGACTCCGTTTTTTAATAAGCTATAATTTTTTTAAAATTTGAAATGTGAACATAATAGTTAATAATTATAATAATAATGAATAATATTTATAATAATAATTAATAATTATTGAGATATGTTCATATAATTTATCATTTTGGTATAATATAAATGGAGCTTGCAAATTAACGTTTTTATTTTCCATAGGTTTGAGTGACCTCTGATGCCGTCATATGATGAAGAAGACAAAATTTTAATCAAAAACTTAAGATTATCTAAAAGATAGGGTGCAAGAAGAATGATGCAAGAGTTTCCTAATAAAGATTGGACACAATCTGGCGTGAACTATCTGATAAAAAAAATAAATGAAACTGGTTCGGCAGATAGACGTGAAGGAAGCGGGCGTCCTCGTTCCGCAAGGACTGATGAAAATATTCGACAGCTCGAAGCACTCATTCTTAGTCAATAAAATAATCCTGGTACACATCTCAGCAGTCGTAAGATTTCCCATGAACTTGGAATTTCTCGTGGAAGTGTTTTCAACATTGCTAAAAATGATTTAAATCTTCATTGTTATAAAAGGCAGCGTGTACATAAATTGACACAAGCTAATAAACAGAGACGTAATATGTGTGCACGAGAACTTTTAGAGCGATTTCCAGATGACAGATCGGTATCAAAAATCTGGTTTTCAGATGAGAAGATCTACCATATAACTCCTCCAATAAACAATCAAAATGATAGGGTTTACTCGAGGGCGGATAGAAAAAAAGATGTTAGTCCTGAACGTTTGTTGAAAGAAACGGCAAGAGTTTCTCAAGGTGTGATGGTGGGTGCGTGCGTATCGAAGATGGGCAAATCTCGTTTAGTTTTTATTGCACCTCGAGCCAGGATTAATGCAAACTACTACATTAATCATGTTTTGCCGATTTATCTAGAAGATATGCAAGCCAGATGTGGTAATGATTTCACCTTTCAGCAAGATGGCGCACCAGCACACAGAGCTCGTCAGACAATAGAGTACCTCAGAGCTCAGGAGGTTAGTTTTATCGAGCCCGAAAATTGGCCAGCAAATAGCTCTGACCTTACACCAATGGATTATGGCATATGGAAAGCTCTATCTTCTAAGGTTTACATACCTGGGCAGAATATTGAAGATTTAAATGATTTAAGGCGGAGACTCATAGATGGTTGGGAAAGAGTTTCACAAAATTATGTAGACAAGTGCGTGGACGAGTGGCGATCGCGTTTGGTTAAGTGTATAGAACAAAATGGTTCCCATATTGAAAAAATTTTCAAATAATAATATAAATTTGCATTAAATTTATTGGAATAAGAAATCTTAATTATTATATTCAAACTTATGAGAACGCATACATGTTATTAATTTGCGTGTTTAGTTTTTTTTGGACACCGTGTATATATATATATGTATATATATATATATACAATAAAAATAATAATAATATAAGAAATACAGTTTCAAACGATGGAATATAAGCACACCGGACAAAAAATTAGTCACCCCTCTCAGAATGTACCTAATAACGTGTGACGGCGCCTCTGGCCTTGATAACCGGACGAATCCGGCGAGTTTAGTATGCGGAGGTACGCCTGCTGGTTCAAATTCATCGTCACTGGAACGAGAGGGCCCATTTCGTGGTACGAAAAACATCCCCAGAACATCACGGAACCACCTCCAGCCTGAACAACACCTTCGACGCATTCAGGATTAAAGGCTTCATTGGACCTGCGATGTACTCGTCGCCTCCCATCATTGGAGAACAAACAAAAACGGGACTCATCGGACCAAATTACACGTTTCCAATCTGCCGCAGTCCAGTTTTTGTGCCTCTGAGCCCATTTATAACGTGCCAATTTGTGACTTGCTGTTAACAGCGGCCTCTTCCGTGGTACCCTGCTCCAGATGTCCATCGCATGCAGTTCTCGTCGCAATGTCCGTTCGGAAATTGGTCGCTGGAGAACCTCATTGGTTTCTTGGAGCAATTGTTCTCTGGTTTGAAAACGATTTGCAGTTACTAGACGAGAAACATGGCGGCGGTCCCTATTGTCGAGAATTGTTTTCCGGCCACAGTTACGCCGTCGATTTTCAGTTGATTGCGAACTACACCACTCTTTGTAAACTCGCTGGACAGTACGCGTTGACACACCAACAAATTGGGCTACTTCAGACATTTTTTGTCCGTGGGCTCTGCCAAACACGATGGCTCCTTTTTGCCACTGAGTAACGTCTGCCTCACGACCCATTTTGCAGACTATATCCAACACACACTTTGTTCTTCACCACCTCACGAAACAGATCTGATCCTGTGTGCTACGTCACCGCTACTTGTCACTTACCAATGCTACATCAGCGCCCTCTGTGTGACCTTGAACTTCCTACTATCGGTGCTATTAGGGGTGACTAATTTTTTGTCCGGTGTGCTTATCTTATACCAATAAAAAATACATGAAAAAGTGGAAAAAAAAAATAAAAAAATGAAAAAGTGAAAAAACTTGCAAAAAAAAATGTTGCACATTGTACGGAAAATACATATATGCGAAGCACAAGCAGTGCCCGTAGGGCAGTGAGCCGAAGGCTCTGCTTGTATGATAAAAAAAAAAATAATAATAATATAAGAAATACAAAACAATGGAGTATAACTATCAATATAATAGTACAGGAGGAATATATGTACACACACACACACACACACACACACACACACAAATATATTAAATAATTAAATATATTGAAAATAAATATACATCAAAATATATACACTTTATGTTCTACTGCGCTTAACTAAAACACTAAACTCGCACGGAATCGAGTCTACAGTCACATCATTATTGCTTTGCACTACGCAGTAAATATGATTGAACATTATTTCACCGCTCAAGTTATAGGGATACCTATACTCGATGTAAATGGCCTTCATATCGTTCAATACTATTTTCGTGCCCATTTTACATTCGGTTGGAAAGTTATTTTTAAACATGGCTAGAATACATTCAAAAGCACGCACAAAGAGGTTATCGTTAGTAACAACATCATTATTAAATACAAGTTTATAAACACTCCTTTCCAATCGATTGTTTATTCTTACCAATCCGAGCTGTTTCAATCGTGTACTCAACTTCACAATGCATAGCAGCAGTTGAAATAATCTTCTAAGTCGTAACGACAGCTACTCATTATATAAAGAAATAGTTCTTCAGGGTGCACGGTGTAGGTGAGCTCAGCCCTGTACCGCTCAAGTGCTTTGTACCAAAGTTCATGATATTCCAAAGAGTCTAAACCTTTCAAATAAGCATCCAGCTCTAGACCATTCTCGCCTTGTTGAGTCCTACACTCGGTAAACCCGTCGAGCAGAGCGGTGTATGCGTATTCAAGAATCGTATCAAAATAAAGCATATCCGTACACGCACATCTAATATAGGCTTCAGCTTGCGGAAACCGACGATTTCAAACATTCTGTCGAGGATGAAACGGTTTCGCGTAGGGACAAGAACGTTATTATCAAATGCATTCTTCCACATCAGTCTTATTTCAATACATGGCTGATCGTTATTTATACAGAACGTACAAATAATGGTATATGAGGGGGCATCACTAATCTGCTCTCTTCTTGTACCTACACCTGCAGGAATTTTATAACGATCCTCACTCCACTTCTCAAGAACTACGAAGACTCTGTTCATCTCATCAACAGTTAAATAAACAACATTCCGTTTACCAGATTTTGTTTCTCTAAAAGTCGTTTCCAGTACATAGTTAATGGCTCCGGTTTTACGCCTGAACACGCGCAATACCTTCGTCACGGACACATCGTACACGGCATTGAGAATGCTTCTCAAAGGAAGTTCCGTCGTATTCGAGGAGTGCACGTTCACTCGGTTCAAGCTCTGAGATGACTATGAGCCACAGGTGGGGCGGATCGGCTCGATGGAAGGTGTGAGTCACACCATAAGCTGATGAATCGTGTACGGCATTGTTCCAACGTGAATACTTGTATCCCATTATACTAGGTAGGTGTTTTGAGAAATTTTCCGATACATGAAGCAATACCGGTTTTAATGTTTTATCATTCCCACACCCCAGAATGCGCATCAGACATTTTCGTTCATTTTCACGAACTAAACACATTATATTCACACTCCGGCACACTATTTGAGAGAAACATATGCTCATATTTTTCCTTTTTGCTTAGCAGACGATACTCGTCACTAAATTCTGTTAAAAACTCACGCAGTCCTTTAGCCACAACCTCACTACAAACTACGTCATGATATATATTAATGTAGTGGAAAAAATACTTAAGATTCTCCATTATGACAAGATTTACATTCTCAGCCACAGGGTACGAATACTCGGTATGACGCAACATGACATAATATCGCTTGTCACACCACTCATCAACAAAACTCACTAACCATAACCGTTGCTTCTCTTCTGCACGTGTTGTTTCTTCCACTTCACGGTATGTATAACCTTTTATAAAGTTTAGTCCTACAACATATTTCATTACATCGCTTGTACCACGAAATGTGGCAATGCTCTCGCCAGAATACCCGTAGAGTATTTGTACCTCTTGTTCATCAAGCTTCGCACGGTTCAAAGTAGCCTTAAAAGTATCAAAGGAGGGTGGAATAGGGAGCCATTCAGTAACCTTATCTTCACACTTTACCGAATACCACTTCATAAACGTCGAACACGCAATATTAAAGGTAGCCATTACTATTTTTTGTTTACGTGGGTTTTCCTCAAATGCACTTCTGAGACCCAGGGCTTGCAGCGGTCAACTCAGCACGCAAGGAGAAGATATGCCCAGGGAGTAGCAGGAGTCATGTGGCCGATCATACATGGGGCAGAGCTTACAACTTTCTCCTGTGTACACACACACACACACACACACACACACACACACACACAAAGGAGAAAGTGAAAAGCTAATTGAAACACAATTTATTTAATAAATGAATTATTCAAGATATATATTTTCAAATACGTGTAATAAATAAATATATTGTTAGCAATAGACATATATAACAGTCAAAGTTATGGTATCCAAAGGGTACGGTATCATAGTACCAGGCACCTGGTAACGTTTCCTATAGGTGTTACGGCACACCTTCGTACCCTTAAGTTTCTTCACGCCCCCCAGCTTCTGCGCAAGAAAATTGTGGGTCTCTACATTTAGTAGGGGCGGCTGGTCGCTCTCATCTTACAAGCACACTAGATCCTTCAACGATTCAAAGTTAACGACCCGCCGATTCGCATGGTTGAACGTGATACCCTTAGCCTTCACGTTATATTTCATATCCTACCCCACCCTCACCCGTACCCCATAAGTTTTTGGTCCTGTTGAGACAAAATATTCTGCGTATGCATGTCACCATACTCATCCTTGATCTCATCAGTCAACTCACCGAGGAATTCACCAATAGGAAGCATGTATTCACCCTCCCTCGCTGTGAATATCACACTATCTGTATCGGCGTACAGAACCCTCCGACCAAGAGAATGCAATAGGCCCCAAAGTTCAATGCGTGCGTAGGCCGTTGTGAAGCTGGCTACAGGTGTTTGTAACACGAGAGGTATCTGTCGCAAATTCTGTATTGTTATACTTTATTATGTAAGTATTACCTACATTCACGATCTCCATGACCACTTTATCGAGAGCATTGGCAAAATCCCAGACTTCATTATAACTTTGTGCCAAATGAACATTCCCCTTGCCAGTATTCTGTACAAATTTTCCCCAAAGACTATTTAGACACAACTTTGCACTAAAACGCTTGCCTGGGTTCTTTACAATTTGAGCCCGGTGAAGCTGTATCCCTTCACGGTCACGGTAACGTTAAATATAAGTCGATTTTTCATCTTCGGTATCAACTTCTCGCGGAAACCCTGATGCCTCTACCTTTTCCTTCAAAAAGTGTTTATATATGGCGTGAAAAAGTTGGGTAGCTCCTGAAACCGCCACACCTCATATGTCTTCAATATTCTATACCCATGGCGAACGGCTAGGTCCAGCTCAGGGCTTGTATATACACCTCTGATGTTACGCTGGTTGGTTGTGTGATTACAATTACCATTGTTTTCTGTGCACTTCACGCACAGTGGAAACATGAGCTTGTGATCTATAACGACGGGTAAGAAAGGCATCCATAAATCGCGAGGGGGGAGCACATCTACAAATGAAAGACCGAAATAGTACCCGTACAAATTTGTTGAGAACACATCGATGGTGGGCAGGTCAGGTCCCACCAGTTTTTCAGGTGTACCTACAGGGTACGGATTGTTCATCACGTAGGGATGTAAAGAACAGGAGTCGTAGTAATGGAGTTTCAGGCCCTTCGTATGCAGAAAGTATAGCTTGAACGGGTTTGTACGCCCTCGGAACAAGCTATCACCGCATTTGAGAGGATCCAGCACCATTGAACGCTTGATCGTGTTTATTTATTCACGGTACTGTCCATTTGTTTCCATCCGTGCATCATACTCATGCTCCCACAAGACCTTTTGAGTGAACTAGGCGCCTATAATCTGATTGCGGGTGCGGGTCTACGCAAGACTGTCGGGAGGAGAGCTACCGTGGATATCTCCTACGATTCCACTCAGTTTCTGTGAATGACGGCTAAGGTGTCTTTACACATGAAATTGTTTTTGAAAGCACAATGAGGCAATCGTAGTTGCCACTTGCAACGGATCGCAGTTGAAACGGTCTATGTACATCCTTCTAATGGCCTGGAAGCATACTCTAAGCACGCACACATCATTCACGCAATAACGCTCACATTAATGCTATATTAAAGGATTAGATTCATTAAAACTGTTGTAATAGCGGTCAAAATCTTCATGTACACCTGTACTCATACATTCATAGTTAAATTAATGTTTGGGTAGAGGTACTCCTACTTAATTTAAAGTTCCACTAGTGAGGAATGTGTAAAGGAAATATCCTATTGAAACTTCTGTGGCTACGCCCATTTCCTTGGGAAGCTTTGCTAATTTACAAGATGTGAATAATAAAGTGTTTTAAATGCACATTACCTCTTATTTGCATCTGTATAAGCTTGTTTCCTCTTTTCAAGGGATCGCCTGCAAATATCTCAGATGACTCATGCTCAAACAACTCCTTATAAAGGAACTGTGTCAAACTTTGCACCGTGACGGGCAAGAATATACACTAATTTTTTTTAACTTGTCCGCTAATTTGACAATATAGGACACAAAGAGTTTCACGGGGCTGTCGTGTGCAATCGTTTAAAAACGTTTGTCCGTTTACCACATTTGGGACACTCATCACACTCGATCCCCATGCACTCATCACCGATAGTCTGGCTTACAAGCAGATGTGGGATAACCTCTTTGGTTTCAGCATTCGTATATGTTTCCATATCGTAGTACACAGTTATACAACGTCTATTTTTAGGCTTAGCGTCTTTCATATAACATACATGCTTTACTCCAACCGCCTTATATTTCTCATGACATGTAGAACAGTGAATTTCATCACATTTATGCTTGAAATTCCCCCAATTATCCATCATATGAAACATACCACATTCACAGATTCTCATTTTCCTGCACGTGCCAATTAACTTATGGAGCTCAAAACAATTATTGAAAAATGTGCGTCTGCATACATCGCAGTCCCTCTTCTCAATTTCAACTAAATGGCTTTCACATTTGGAGCTTTTACACTGCGCACATACTATGTGACAATCCTTACATGTTTCACTATATCATCTGCAAACTCGAGACACCCCTTACACAAATCATGATGCCGTCTATATTTTCGACTTTTATCATAACTCGCGTAAAGGTCCCTTTTATTACGGATGGGGAGATACGTTGTCCCTGACATCCCTAAAATAAATAGGGGTCTTGTACGATCTCTCACACAGCTTTTAAAAGCATACACAGTCCTACGACATTCATCCATTCCAAATACAACTATACGAACATTCATTTCTGTTTTACTCTTCTCAGCTCTTCAGGTCCCATATTACACTCAAACTCAAGCTTGCAATCTGAAGTTAGTTTACGTGCACGCTGCACAACCGTAGGCAACCAAAGTTTTTGGGTTCTTGTATTTAGTACAGTAAACATACGAGCCAAGACTAGTGCTATAAACCCGCAACGACGATCGGCGTTTATATACCGTCTGTAAATAGTCTGAGAATTGAAGTTAAGAGTGGCACTATGACCCGCAACATGGAATACACGGTCAATATTTAACGTGAAGTTGTCCATATTGAAGGTTGTACTACTTTAAGAAGCCTGCATTATACGGCTTAATATATACTCTATGTGTACAGCTGCCAAGCGTCTGAATGGTATTACTACCCAAAAATCATCTACATCCCCGTCATCTGATCCAAACCCGAAGACCAGCCTCGTCCTGACTCCAAGTTCGTCGCGGTTCTGAAGGGCAAACTCCACAATAAGTTCAAATACACGCCGTAGTCCGTGTCAACACCATCGTTATACATGGTTCTAGGATGAGCCCTGACTATATACCGATTTCTAGTCAGGGCTGGGGTGGGGGTGGCAGTGCGCACTAACTCGAATGTGACACCATCCTCTACAGAACAAGAAGCTGCTGATGCTGTGGAGGATGTACACGGAATTGAACAGGAATAAGCGGGTACATTTGAGGAAGGTACTATTGTGGGGGTTGTGCCGTAGGAGATAGAGGGC
The DNA here is from genome assembly GCA_023014485.1 of Bathynomus jamesi. Lineage (NCBI taxonomy): Eukaryota > Metazoa > Arthropoda > Malacostraca > Isopoda > Cirolanidae > Bathynomus > Bathynomus jamesi. The sequence goes on along the minus strand of JAJOZX010001923.1, from coordinate 121,226 downwards.
TGGGGCTCTAATACTGATGGTCTAAGAACCGGCGCAGTGACGTGCACAGACTTTCAGAAGGGCAGGGGCTCAGTTGAAAAAAGGGCACTCCCCTAACATTTTTAAAAATGAAATCCGCAATGTCATATAGGCTATATATATGTATACACACACAAAGAAAAATTTTAAAATTGTATGTGGTAAATATTCTTAAATTCCATTAAATTCAATGCATTATTTTTGTATATAAAGCTGATTAAAGAAAATAAATGAAAATTTGTTGTAAAAAGGCATGTTTTTATTGCAAGATTGCTTCAAAAATATATTTCCCTTCACTTTTATTATCTTAGGCCTAATCTAATCTAATCTAGGCAGTAGACCTAATTAAACTTTTGTTAACCAAATTCACAATATTTAATAGCATGCAATTTCGAAATAGTTACTTTACTTATAACTTTTATAAGTATCAATCAGCAGGATAAAGGGCAGAAGGATCTACCGTAATTGTCGTCCATGCGGAAAAATTGCATCGTTTTATAATAAATAATCTAGGTATTTTTATTCACTTTTAATGAAAATTGTATTGTTTTTAAAAATCAATTTCATATTAAAAATGAAAAGGTTATGATATGTTGTTTAATAAATCATTTATTAATTTAATGAAATTCATGCCAGTACTAAAACCCAAAATCCATCGTTTGACACACTGGTGTACTGATGGGCCTAGCCTAGTAGGGGACGTGGACGTTTTTACCAACTTTACGAGTAATGTCATACAATATTTTTTGGAGTAATGTCACACTGCTTTGGATTCCAACTTACCATAATTATCAGTGAGAAATCAGTAGTTAGCTTAGGTTAATGTAAAATAAACAAACAGTAAACAATACACCCACATACCCGAGAGACGCAATCAACAGTGAACAGCTGCAGTCAGTGTTACCACTAGGGACGCCCTCCCTGATTGACAAAATAATAGTAACGGTATGTTAAGTTTATTATTCCAATAAAAAAATCATAGATCAAAGTAATTCCAGTTTTGAAAATCTGTTGAAGTAGCAGTAACTAAATAAAAATATAACTAATTAATTCAAATTTATGTCGAATCAATATATTTATGAATTTTGACTAAAAGGGCACTTTTGATATGAAGAAGAAAAAGGGCAGGGGCTCAAGCACCCCAAGCCCCCCCCCCTGTGCACGGGCCTGAACCGGCGCAATCCTGGCACGCTCTATACATGACGTGGAGGGCTCTTCATCATGCCTCTGCTTTGAATTTTCGCGTGCTACAGGTATCGGTGGTGTGGGCTCGTTAGCGAGGTTGGAATCTGTGACAACAACTACACAGTCGTCGGGGTCATCTGTAATATCGATGATCGGGACATGATGCTGCACCTCATCGTTATTCACGGTTCTGTGGAAGAACAGGAAGGACAAAACTGAAGAATATAAGGATCACCACTTAAATTTTTATTATATTTTGTAAATGACCCACTTAGGAGTGTGACGTGTTAGAGATGGATTCTGTAGAAAAATTCAGGTTCACGAGCCCATCCACATGTATTATATCTGGCCCTACACGATGTGGAAAAATGTGTTTTTGCTTAAAATCATTAAAGAAAAGGGAGACATGTTCTCAAAACTTATGCATAAAGTTATATGGTGCTATTCGACATATCAATCAGTGTTCAATGAGTACCAAGATGATATTTTATTCCACAAAGGTGTAATTTGTCGTTAATTCGTAAGAGGGAAATGAGCATACAGTTACTGTAATTGACGATCTCATGTTAGAAATGGATAAAACGTTTGCCGAGACATTTACAGTGTTCTCCCACCATCTTAACATAAGCGTGTTCTTCATCAATCAGAATCTATTTTTCAAAAATAGATACATGCGCGATGTGTCGTTAAATACACAATATCTCGTCTTATTCGCGCAACGTAGAGATGTGTCACAAATTGGGGTATTAGCCAATCAAATATTCCCGAATCAGCGTAAGGAGTTTTTGGAAGTTTATAAAGAAGCTACAAGCCAGCGTTATGGATATTTGTTTGCGACCTTCATCCGCGAAACACGTTTTGGGTGCTTCTAACAACGAATATATTTCCAAACGAGCCTGAAACGGTGTATATTCCAGAATGACAAAGAGACTAAAGAAATTCCATGAATTAATAAAAATCTATCATCGACTGCCCCGGGCAATACAACAGATGTTTGTTAAAAATATCGACTCTGACTTTTTAAATTGCATCTGTGAAATCTGTCTTAACGTTATAAATTGCAATGTATCAATGAAACCCCCTCAGAAGGGTCGCCTACGCCGTTACAAGAAAAAAATACGTACTCTCGCTCGTAAAAGTCAAACTGTGGGGAAGAAAAAAAGAATTATTTTCCAAAGAGGAGTGTCATTCCTCCCCATCGTATTTTCAGTTTTGGTTCCTTTACTGACAAGATTAATATAATGAAGAAAGTGGTAGTGATTCCACACGAGGTGTATGCTTCACTGCAAAGTTCAAAGAATCCAGCGAATTGTTACCGTATTAAACAGTGAAAGAACACCTGATGAGAAAAAAATCCTGTACCAAGAAGCTCTGCAGAAATTTCTTCACGAGTATGAAAATTATAAGAATCCGACAGAGATCCCCGTGGTTATTAGGCACAGCACGGACAACGATGGGCATGGTGACATACGGCCTGTGTCCGACGATAGAGCTGACCAACCAAAGATTAACGGACCGGCCACACAACATATCGAGCATGTATTAAAAAGCACCCTCCCACATACATTGAGGAATAGAGACTAAAGTCTTCATAATTTATTGAGTGAGAATCCCAACATACAGTGGACCGATAGAGGTGAGATCATTGTGGAAGGAGCAAAGGTACAGGGATCGAATATCGTAGACATTTTCCATGATCTGGTGAGAAAGTGGGATAGGCCCTCACCATCAGGATGGAAGCATATTAAAGCAAGACTACAACAAATAAATGTCCCCAAAATAATGATAGGAAATCTGAACAGGTTAAAAGACTTGGAACATAGATCGCACGTGCCACAATTGAGAACGCCATCACCCCCAGCGGTAGCAACTCTGAAGAGGAGAAACAAGAGGCTAAACAACGGTCATCCCTACCCACGTGCCTCTAAAATACGCAAATAGCTAACAAATTAAGAAGACGTTATAATGACATTTGTAGCCCAGCCTCCTACGGAGGCGTAGATAGACTGTACAGAAGTGTTTACAATGATGGAGTAGGGAAAAAAGATGTTGAGAGAATTTTGCGGCAGCAGGACGCTTATACTCTTCATTAGCCGGTGAGAAAAAGGTTTAAAACAGTCAACACAGCAGCAGCATCGACTGACTCTATTTCGCAAGCAGATTTAACAGACATGCAAAGATATTCAGCGTATAACGATGGTTACCGCTACATCCTATTCATAATAGATGTATTCTCTAGATATCTGTGGCCAATTCCTCTGAAAAATAAATCGCCTGAAACAGTTGCTAAAGCCACCAAAACAATGATGTTGAAAGAAAACAGGGTTCCTGGCTATTTTTGTACGAATATGGGGAATTTATAGGCCGAACTTTTCAGAACATGTTGACAGAGTTTAATATCAGCTACTACACTACCAATTCTATACATGTGGCCTCTTTAGCTGAAAGAGTTCAACGTACCATAAAGGAACGCATGCACCTATATTTTACACATAAAAACACATACAGATATATAGACATTCTGGAATCATTGGCCTCATCCTACAACCACTCACACCATCGCACGATTGGGACAACATCTAACGAGATTTTAGAAAGAGGTACGCGCCCAGAGCCTGATATGAGAAGAGATGGAACACCACCACCACATTCTGCGCGTTTCAAAATCAATGATTATTAACCCTAGAATACTAACGTCACGTTCCAGTTACACCATCACTAACCACGGGTAAAAAATACCCGAAATTGAAAAATGAAAAAAAAATAGTTCCAATCAAAATTTATTAAATAACTAAAAATGCATGAAAAGTTTAAGTAATATGCTATGCTATCCCCCCTGTAAAACTTTAAAAAATAGTAGTAGTGAGCAGTGAGGGGGTACTAAAAAATATTGGAATTTCTTGGGCAAAAAACAAAGAACTTAATATTAAGTCCCTGAGCGTAAAGATGGCTACAGCTGAAGACTTGTCCTTGCTGTCCCACACCCCCAAGACGTGTGAGCATCACCACAGAGACGCACAGCCTTGCAGCATCACCATATACTGTAGAGGAGATAAGACAAAAAGGGGCATTTATTGAGAAGCGTAAATGTTACGGTTGGCAATATGCATTTTTTTTTACTGTTTTAATCCGCCTGCAAACAAACAGTAAATGTTAATTATCCATTATTAGTCTCATAACTAAGGATGGCAGGCAAAAACAAAAAAATATAACTTACTTATGCATCACAGGCAGTCAATACAGGCAGCGTAGTAGTGCCGGGCGCACACGGCTCGGCCACAGAGACGGCATTTATGTTTGGTTTTCCGGTCGGACCCTTTGGGGCACTCCACACACCTCACCATGGGCCCAGTTGCATCTGCTACCACAGAACCAGACGTGTTGGCAGCAGCAGTAGGGGTTGGGAGGTCACACACTGAACATAAGGCATTCCTGAGTGGTCTTGATAGGGATGGGGATGTCAGCCTCTCTGTGGCCCATGGCTTGATAAGGGCCAGTGCCAACTCCTGCATGAAATGTCTCCTTTGAGGTGTCACTCCTCCCCTCTTCCTGGTTGTTTGACAGTGGATGATCCACGCGTTGATGACAGAAGCATTGATCATCCCGTAAAACATACACAGTGGCCACCTCTTGGTTTTACGACCACAGGAGTACTGTGCACACATTTGATCAAATGTGTCCACTCCTCCTTTTGTGCTGTTGTAGAATTCAATAACTTCTGGCTTCCCAGTGGTCCCTATGGTTGGCTGGGAGTGCATGGAGGAGAGGAGCATCACAATCTTCTTCTTGGTAGAAGTAGAAGGGAGGTATGACACCAAAGTTAGGTCCTTGGTGTGCAGGAATGCAGTAGAGCCTGGCGTCCTACCTTCCTTCGTGACCATCTCCCTCGGTATTTCTTTCTTGTTCCCCTTGATGGTCCCTACGGTCGTCATTCCACAGTTGAGAAGGAGGTCAGCACGAAGGGGCACAGAGGTGAACCAGTTGTCCGTGGTCACGTTCCTGTTGGTGTGGTGGTACTCCTTCGTCAGTTCTTTGGTGAAGTAGTGTCCAAGTTGTAGGTTCTGCTGTGGTAGGGTGGCCTGTTTCCCCAAGTATGGAATGCCTGCTAGAAGGTACTTGCTATCGACGTCATTTGCAAGCACTAACTTGAGTCCATACTTTGCTGGTTTATTGGGGATGTACATCCGGAATGAGCACCTGCCCCTGAAGCCAAGCAGCTGCTCATCAACAGTGATGTTTTCCCCAGGCACATAATATTTTCTGCAATTAGCAATAAAAATGTCCCAGATGTGCCTGATGGGAGCAAACTTGTCACTAGATTGCCTCTGCTGCCTTGTCTCATAATCGTCGAAGCGAAGGCAGGCAAGTAGGAACGCAAACCTGCCCTCCGACAAGGCAGCACGGTACATTGCAGGGCCCCAACTTGGATTCCACATCTCCTTAGTTGTGAGATGGTTGTCTCTCTGTGCGCCACTGAAGATGAGGACCCCCAGCAATGCTCGTACCTCTGCTGCAGAAGTCCTCTTCAGTGTTGCCGTCTTCCTTGTGTACTTTGCTGCCTCTATATCGATCTTCTTGTTGGTGCATTCCACAATCGCTAGAATTATCTGCTCCTCAAAGAACAGTGAAAAGCACTTCTCAGTGGTGTCAGCACCTGATGCATCCTGTGTTGGCCCTGGTGTAAAGGCAGGTATAATGTTTCTTGCTGGTGTTCTTGTGGTTGCTGGTGACTGAGGCCGACAACTCCACCTGAAACCAGCAGTACTGCTGATTGTGCTGGTTGCAAAGTTGATCACAGGGGAGTCATCCTCGTCACGGCGACGGCGCCGCCCCCTTCCACTGGAAGGAGGTGCAGCACGGGCAGCAGCAGGCATGGAGGGAGGCACAGAAGAGGCAGGTACAGGAGGAGGCACAGGTGAGGCAGGAGGAGAAACAGAAGGCAAATGAGAGGCCACAGATGAGGTGTCAGGTCCTGGGGTGGGTGGAGAGGCAGCAGATGTGGCCACAGGTCCAGGTGTGGCCACGTGGCTGGTGGTAGGCCTAGCACGCCGCGGTCGCTTAGCCCGGCGGTGTGATGACCTGGGCTCATCTATGTCACTATCACTACTCTCTTCACTTGGTTCCTGGACATAATCCTCATCAAGATCGCTGTCGTAAAGTACTTCTCCCTCAATTACGTCCTCGATCTCATCGTCACTGCTTTCCATTAATTTCTCCTCAATCTCTTCCTGAGTGAAGGATTTCACTCTCTGAGCCATTTTTATATATAATTATTATTAATTTCACTATGAAAATGCATAAACACACCCTGAAACAAAAAAAGACATATATCACTAACCCCGGGTAAAATCTACCCAAACCCGCGTTTACGGAAAAACCCGGGTCGGGAGCGGAGTCACGCACCCTGCCTCTACGACGTCTGTGAGGGAACTGAAGGTACACTGGGTCCCGCACGTCTAACTCCCAGGGAACCGTACGAGATGCGCATGCGCTACCTCAATGTGTGTAAAATTTACCCAGGGTTAGCGTTCTAGGGTTAAGGCGTTCGGGGAATAAATTCGCGAAGCGATTTCAGCAAGGCTGGACATGTGACATTTTTAAAGTTTGGGCTATGAAACCTAAAGACGATATAATGCTGCATTACGTTGAAGATTTGAATGGGGAAGAAATCGCAGGAGGATTTTATCGCGAGGAGTTGCAGAAAGTGACATTTAATTTAGGAAAAATTGTGTTTAAAATTGAAAACATTTTAGGAAGTAAAGGTTCAGGAAAGAGAAAAATGTACCTGGTGAAATGGCTAGGGTAACCAGGAAGCTTCAACACCTATATAAAAGCTGCTGCAATAATGAAGCTTAAATAGTATGCAACATGGCGCCTAACCATTTCTACGTCACACTACTGTCCTCCTCGTTCCTCTCTGTACATCTTAACAACACCCTGGCCAACTTTGTAACAGAACTCCATGTCCCCATTTCATTGGGTCGTGATTCGCATGAGGTGGGGATATGCGAGATTCAGCTGGACACCCTCTTTTTAAATATTAATTATAAAGAACCCGTATTTACGATTCTTAGAGACTGTAATGAATGTGAAAGAGCCGGGGTACCTCGGGATGAAACCATATGAAATCATAAACAAAAAAACCCTGCACATACTGTGACCGTAAAATCACAGGCTGACAGAAATATTAAAGACAAAGGACTGTCCACAATTATAACCGAGGGGCGATATCGATCAGCCTTCCAAAGAGATACCTTTCACGAGGTACAACATGACTTGTCCAGCGTAATGTACTAGATGAAATTGGAGAAATTGAGTGATAGATATACACCCCCAGACATGTGCTATATTTACAGCAATATTGCGAGCACCAGTTTGTTGGGGATACCCAGGCACGCCTGCTGCGCATTGCACACTTTCCCATCATAGATGGAAGAGCATGAGTATTACATATGACAGGCCCCATTATGTGAATGTCGCGACTAATCTAATAACCAACATCTCAATATATATAAGAACGATTGAGGGAAAAAATTTCACATTCGGTGATGGGAGCTTAACAGTGAGGCTGTACTTTCGACGCAGTGTGTTATAATAGAGAGAAAGTCTTTCACAGTCTATCGAGGTGTGAGATACCAGCGTGGTAGTGGACTTGGATCCGTTTTTTCAACCATACTACGTCCAGGTGTCCCCTTGCTGAAGAAGGGAGCCAGATACCTCGGGAGGAAAGCGCTACAATCAGGTCTTAACACTGCAGAAGACATATTGGCTGGGGCTAAATCTAAAGAAGCTCTAAAAAAACACTTAAAGCGTACACGTGATGAAATCGTCAAAGATGCAGAGAAAAATGCGTGGTGGCAGAAAGAAGAAGAAGAGGGCTGTCCGCAAGAAGGGATTACCAGCACGTGGAGTTAAACGTAAAAGGATATCAAAAAAGAAGTGTTCTAAGCGAATGAAACCTATGGTTGACCATTTTTGGACTGATATATGCTAAGGACAGTGATCTCATGAATCATAGACTGTTTACTACTTGTCGAGAGAGGTGGTACTATTTCTGACTCGTCATGGCACGCTTCATCTATCTGTGTAGTTCACAATGTTGTAAATCTGAGCTGTCCCTCTTTGGTATGCCTCCAACTCAAGTTTCTATTGAGCACAGTGACTTTATTACGATTAACCCTTTAAACACAATTAGTTCCCCGAGTGCTCCAATAGAATTCATGATACCCAGCGCAGATACTTACTTTTTTGACCCAAGCTGTGTGCACATGTACGCTAAACTACGTATAGCCCATTCTGATGGAACGGACTGCGATGACAAATATGCTGTATACCCTGAAACAAACTTTCTGCACTCCATATTCAACCAGTATGAGGTGTGTTTAAATCAGGTCAACATATCGGCAGGAACGGGGTACTATCACCTACGAGCCTATCTGGAAAATGTGCTGAACTTTTCCAAGGAAGCGAAGGATACCTTTTTAAGTGCCGAGGGCTATTATCAAGACTAAAGACGAAAGTAGTATAAAGGACAAATTTAAAAATGCTAAAAAGAAGGTATATGAATGTTTTGGACGCTTGTATACATACTTCACATTCCAGGAGAAGTTGCTTTAGAATGGGGTGGATATGAAAATAAAGCTCACCCGCACGAATCTTGAGTTATGTTTAAATCTGGGAGGTGATCAAGAAGAGGGAGAAAAACCCGTTGTGATTCACATTATGGAGACATACCTCAGCGTACGGCGAGTGAAATTAAGATCGGCTAAACAAATAGAAATTGAGAAAAACTTACTACATGCCACAGTAAAATACCCAATTAATAGAGCACAGATCAAACTATACACGGTGCCAGCAGGTCTGGCCTCGAAACAGATAGAAAACATCGCCCTGGGAAATCTACCTAAAAGGATATTAATTGGAATGCAGGACCATGCTTCGGTGAATGGAAAATATAAAAAGAGTGCCTTTAAATTCGAGAATTTCGGCCTTAAAATTATTACTCTATACGTTAATGGCGTTGCGATGGGCGGGGCTATAGATATGAATTATTCATCAGACGCTGTGTTCCCGCTTTGCGCGAGAGCATATAGTAATGTGGCCCATATTGTAGGTGCTTGTGATGAGCGCCTATTAGTGTATTGGTATACCTCGAGTCACAAGCTCTAATAGAAGTTGGCAGATTTAGAAGCGTTGTCACTGACTTTTAAAATAGATGCGAATACACTTCAGAGAGTAATGAATAGTGAACGAATCACACATTCCAAATTTATCGGTGTGTTTGCGAAGAATGAAACATTGAAATTGTGAACTACGAGAGGTTGCGTTAGTCTTATTGTGAATACAGATGTTATTGATTCATTGGTTTGCAATCTGTTTTTAAAATAGGGACCGCAAGTACTATTTTGATTCACTCGGGACTCAGCCCTGGAATGACCCTGTTATTGTAAAATTCTCGAGCAGTTGCATATCCCCGAAGTTGTATGGAATCCATTCCGGCCAAAAGGATATTTTAGTAATACTTGCGGGATGTACTACCTTTCATTTCTCATGCATATATCACGTGGTAAGGAATTTATAAATTTGTAAAAATTATTCAACCCGTGTCACACTCAACGAAACGACGAAATGGTATGCAGACAGATGTAAAGCCTTTTTCCGATTGTGCGCACTCGTTGTATAGTAAGATGTTTTGTTCGTATATAGAGTATATATGTATATAATTGCATCCAATAATATTAGTTTCTGTATTCTGTAGCTTATTTAAGATGGTTATTGTACTAAAAACATGATTTCTTTCATTTAATAAATTGATGAAAATACATTGCGTCTTCTTCTCACCCGAAAAAAAAAGCTCGAAACATAAGAAAAAGAAAAAACTTACATTATTTCGTTAATGATGTGGCAATCGCTGGGTTGACTGCGCGGTAAAACTTCTATCTCCGTATTCTGGTCCACGACATGCGTTTCTTCAAAACGAAAAGATTGTATAACACGAGTCAAATCCCCATCGGTCCTTAAAGGAGAAAGAATAATTAATTAGTTCATATTGAATCTTTTTTAATAAAAACCAAATTCCTTAATACATATGCAGAGTATTAAAGTGTGAAGATATCTTCGAACCGCTCAGAGAAGTTCCTTTAAGAGAAAATGCCGAATAACATTTCATTATGGAATTTGTAAAATTATTTAAAACTTGCAAAGAAATGTTATAAAAAATTCAACGACTCAAAAGAGGACTTTAGCATAATATTAATTGCAAACTAATCTATAATTGGGGATACCTACTATTTAAATGAAGCATCTAATATGTAATGAGATGAATTACTACAACGCGCCATATATATAATATATGATGAAATAATCCAGAACAATGCTCCTTCTCCAAACGACAAGCAACCTAAAATAAATAACAAGTTCGCGAATAACTGGCTCCAAAAATTTAAATTACAGACACATAATTAGTTACATTTCTACGGCAATCCCTTGCATATGATCGTAAGGAGCGTCATTGAATATCATCAACGGTTTGCGTTGGAAACAATCCGACCCGGTCGGCTGCGTTAAAAAGATTAATTGTAGACAGCGCGAAAGTGTCTCCACCTTCATATAAATTCGGTAAACTCTAAAGTTCTTGTGAATGATTCATGACGGAGGGAATGTTTATTCACTGGTGAAAACAACTGCTGTGAGTTCCAGCTGATCCCCAAGCACCACCCCCAGAAGACTAATAGGCGGTTCGTAAGTTTGCTGATTGGTTGTCAATGTAACTTGGTGGGGCTATGTTAAATTTGTGTACCAATCGTAACACCGATATAACGGACCCACGCTTTAGACGTCCTGATTGGTCGCCTTCTTTATCGGTCCATTCTTTCCGTAGGTTTACTGCTCACATCTCAAGGTGTATGAGTGAATTGCTCACTCGCGCGCTCTGTCACGACAATATTTTGCATTAATATTTGCGCCCATACTATTCACAGCTTTCCCATTTTGGAACCCACCCCTTCATGCAATATTCCCCCTCTTTGCAACACTCCCGTTTGTAGTACCACTAACCCCTTTGCACCATCCCCCTCCCCCTTTGCATATACAAAAGGAGTTTAACCTTCTGTAGCTTGCGCCCGAATTGTTCATTCTAACGAAGGTCAAGCTTTTCACTCCGCCTTAGACCTACAGTTTAACGTGGAATCCGAAACACCAGCAACACAGCATCGTAACCACTAGGTCACCCAAGGTACTCATTTATCTACCAACCAATTGTGCCGAAGGATGATCGTTTGCCGCGCGCCGGCTGCCGTCACCAGGTCTCGAACTCAGGACTGTTGGATTCGTAGTCAGCGACCCTAATCACAGAGGCGTAACATTGAATGGAAAACATTTGGCCGAAAATGCATACCATATAATAATTACACAGTTTATATATTATATATATATATATATATGTGTGTGTGTGTGTGTGTGTGTGTATAGAGAGAGGGAAATTGAAAAAAGAGACTCAAGCTCGACCCAGGGTACCCCTATTATTTAATTAATAATACAAGAAATACATTGGACTCTTTTATACTGAACAGAATCATACTGAATATTTATTTAAAAACTAAAAATAAATGAATCGTTGAAGAAATGTTCGCCATTCTGTGTGTGTGTGTGTGTGTGTGTGTTCCGATTTACAACATTGTGAACTACACGTATGGATGAAGCGTGTGTGTGTGTGTGTGTGTGTGTGTGTGTGTGGCTTATCGATGTTTATTTAAATTGAAAACATGAATTGTTAAGTTATTTTTTTTAGATTTTGAAGGGATGATAATACGGTGGAAAAAAAAATGTTATTCTATGAGAATATTTATATTGTTCATTATGATTTTTAGTATTTTCAAATCAAATAATGACTGTAAGGAGAAGCAGAGCGAGAGATCGTGGGTGGTCCCCTCTGCTATATAGGTAAAACCACATTCCATTCTAGCCTTTTTGGAGCAGCCGCGAGTTTTTATGCGTATTTAGACCGTTATACTCTGCCACCAATCCTTCACGTCTCAACATAATGTGAAAATGAATGTTATTCTATTTATTTCGGATTAATTGTATTTCTTTTATTGTTAATATTGGCGTTCGTTTAAATGTGTTTTAATTAATTCGAGCAAATTTAAGGAAAATTAACTTTGATTTCGCGGAATTTTCTTTATAAAAATTAATATATAAGTATATAGATTTATTTATATATGATTTCGCGGAATTTTCTTTATAAAAAATATAAAAGTATATAGAAAGGATTGACAAAAATAAATAGACACTTTCGGTTTGGCTTTAGAGTAAATGAAAGCAATTCAGATCTCTCGAATTATAGGTACATTAAATATTATTCTTATAGAATATGTTATTGGAATAATGTAAAATATAAAGAGTCCTGTGTAGTTCTTTTATTATTAATATTGGTGTTTTAGAGTCAAGTGTATTTCTTTTATTGTTAATATTGGGGATCGTTTTGCGTTTAAATGTATTGAATTAATTCTTTTGCCGAGCATTTAATATATAAATAAATAGAATGATGTTATCTGGCAACTCACCCTAATAAGGTACACCTGCACATAATTAAATTACATAGGGGTATCTGGCAACTCCATACCCTCTTATAACAGCTGTGGATCCCCTGGACGTTCATTATGCGACGGACGCCGGTGGATGAAACAACTCTCTCCTCTCTCCTTTTTAGGTTAAGGCTTAGGTTAGGATTTCCCTTTGGGGGTGAGGACAGCCCACATTCTCCCCCAAAGACTCTCCTCCGCCTCCTTTCTCTCTCTCTCTCTCTCTTAGGTTAAGGTTACCCCTCCCCCCCCAAAGCTCCCTCCCCTTCAATGCAACTTGGGGGATGAACTTTCCCCTTGTTGCAAGACCCCTCCCCCTTTTCAACAACCCCCTCCCCCTTTGCAAGACCCCCCTTGTTGCATACCACCTGTGAAACATTCCTCTCTCCCCTTTGCAACATTGAACAACATTTGCACATTGTTATTGCACTGACTTTCAGCGCTGACTTATAAATTTAGAAATTAATTGTCGCGGTCAATTGGGAAAACGTAATGGGAACCTCCAACGCAAAAGTAATGTGGGAATCATTTGAAACGGTGCTTAGGGCTATAAATGAGGAGTGTGTACCGTACACGATTAAGCGTGCGAAAGTAAATAACAAGCACTTGTGGTTTACTTCTAGAGTAGGGGATATTATAAAGAGTAGAGATAGGGCTTATAGGCTACATAAGTGCGATAAAGACAATTTGTGGTTTCGAAACAATTATATATCTCTAAGGCCTGAAGCGAAAAGCGTAATAAAAAAGTCCAAGCGTGATAAATTTCCATAGCTCGCTACGGCAAAGAAAACCCCAAGCGATTTTTCCAATACGTTAATAACAGGATCCCGGTAAAGAGTGTATTTGGACCGTTGAGAAATTCTGACGGTGAGCTAGTTTCTGAAAACAAGCAAATAGCTATTCTGCTAAGCGAATTTTTTACGTCAGTGTTTAGAATAGAAGATGTAACGAATATCTCTACGGTCATAGATATACCTTTTGATAATGGTGATACTTTAGATCAGTGGTGGGCAACCTCTGACCCGCGGTCAATTGTAGTATATAGTATATATAAAATAATAAATATTATTACATGAAGAGTGTTTTTTTATTTTAAAATGTTCCGAAAATAGTGTATTTGATTTAAATTTTGAACACTGACCCATTATCAAATTACCAATAAGTCAAATTGACCCAATTTCAAAAAAGGTTGCCTACCACTGCTTTAGATAATATTGTGGTGAGTTAAAGGGAGGTACTGCACTATATTTGGAAAATGAAAATGCTTAAGTCACCGGGGCCGAATTCCATATATCCCATACAACTAAAAGATTAAAAGAAAGCATTGTTTTGCCGCTAACAAAGTTTTTTAATGCTTCTATTTCTGAGGGGTGCATACCAGATAACTTCAAGTGAGCAAATGTAACACCTATTTTTAAGAAAGGCATTAAAGGTGCGGCGGGAAATTATAGGCCAATCAGTTTAACGTCTGTTGTAGGTAAGCTACTGGAATCAATAATTTGGGATCGAATAGTCGAACACTTAGAATTGCACAACTTGATTAGAAATGCGCAACACGGTTTTAGACGAAACAAATCTTGCTTAACTAATCCTTTAGGATTTTTCCAAAGCGTGGTTGAAGTTTACGATAGTCATCGGGCGGTTGATGTAGTGTATTTAGATTTTCATAAAGCGTTTAACACCGTACTGCACAAAAGACTCGTTCAAAAAACTAAGGCTCATGGAATCAGGGTTGTAGTAATAAATTGGAAAGAAGAGTGGTTGCGAGGTAGGAAACAGAAGGTGGTCTTTGATGGAGCGGAGTCTTCTTGGGCTAATGTAGCGAGCGGCGTTCCTCAGGGCCCCTTGCTTTTTCTGAATATATATTAACGATCTAGATGTCGGCCTAGTCAATTCAGTTTCAAAGCTTGCGGATGACACGAAGTTGGGTGGTAGGGCGATTAATGACGAAGATAGAGGTAAAATCCAGGAAGATCTGAATAAAATCGTAGATTGGTCGGTCACATGGCGAATGAGATTTAACGTCGATAAGTGCAAAATTTTGCGTATAGTATGTCAGGGAAGGAGTTGGCAAGCGTAGATCAGGAAAAAGATTTAGGAGTTATAGTAACTGGTGATTTAAAAGTAGCGAAACAAAGTACAGCAGCGGTCAATAAGGAGAACATAGTGCTAGGTTTTATAGCTAGGAATTTTGAGTACAAATCGCGGGATATTATTGTTCCTTTTTATAAGTCATTAGTTAGACCCCATTTGGAGTACGCGATCCAAATTTGGAATTTGTATATGTGCAAGGATATAAACAAACTCCAAAGAGTTCAAAGACGAGCAACTAAGATGATTCCGTCACTTAGGTCAAAGTCGTACCAGAATAGGCTTAAGGAGTTAAAATTGACTGCACTCGAGACTAGGAGGCTAAGGAGTGATCTAATCCAGGTTTTTAAAGTTATGAATGGGTTCGATAACGTAAATAGAGATATATTTTTCGAAATAGCACAGTATAGTAAAACTAGAAATAACGGGTGTAAGCTAACTAGTAGAAGGTTCGAGATGGCAGTCACTAAAACCTTTTTTATGCATAAAATAGTAAATAGCTGGAATTGTTTGCCGGTAGAAGTAATTCGTAGCACATCTATAAACATGTTTAAAAATCGATTAGATGCATATGTTGAGAGATTAGGTATAGTTTAAGGTAGTAAAATTAATGTTTTTGTGGTTCGGGACCCACATAAAATTGTCAAATTGTCTTTCCCCTCCGCCACCACGGAGGACATGCGCAGTATACAATTACAAACACAGTTTGGTAGACTAGCCATGAGTGGATCCTAGGGTCTTTGCTGGTCTGAAGCATTATAACATTACTAGAATAATGGGCACGAGTAGAGTAACAAGAAATAATCCAGTTTAAAGAAATGTACTTAAGTGAACCATGAACTTTAATAATGAAAATTGTAATAATTTATGAACACTTTACGTTCTTTGACATATTAAAATATTTGTAATAAAAAAAAAAAAAAAGACAAAATTTGTTAGTACAGGTAGCCACAAACCAAATATGAAATTGAAATGCTATGTCTTCTGCAATATGTATTATATATTTTGTTTGTCAGCAATGCCAGTTATCACAGAAAATCTTTAAAAAAAAAAAATCAATATGCTTAACTATAAAACAAAAAACTATTTAAAAAGAAAATGAAGTGGTCTGTGATCACTTCCAAATTGGTCCATAACTTTTCTCATAAAGTCAGCTTTGTTCGAGTTGATTTTCTCCCTCTGTACCTCTGTACACTCAACATACACAACCCAGATATAATCGATCATCCGTCAAAGTTGATCTTAGCCATGTTTTAACTGCGCAAGATACTGAACAACCTCTTAACTGTGCATGTAGTCGGAGATAACGTTAATAAAGTGAGAATTGCAAATGGCTGGGTAAAATTCAGTACTTGAAAGCAAGTCGAGAAAATCTATGTTGATGTCCCCCTTGCCCATTCCTGCAGGAGCCCATGGGCACTAATGATGTTTATTCAAAGCAGATACTTAAAACTTTAATTATTTCATTCTAAAACCTGAAGTTCAGGTGTTTTTTAAGTATACTAAAATAAAAATAGAACATTTTAAAATTGCATATTTGTTTACATTTTGGTAAATAGCCGTAGTAGGTTATGCTTTCAAGAACTGAAGCAAAATTGACAGCTTATATATATATATATATATATATATATATATATATATATATATATTATATATATATTATATATATACCATGCATAGAACAAGGAACTCTTCTTGGAAAATTAAATCCACTATAGTCTGAATAAGTAATGGTAAATGAGAAATACTAAAGTTTTTATTTTTCATGATGGAATCCCAACGTGGGTAACGAGTCACTAGCACACTAGCATGCACAGTCTGAGTTTAACAAAAAAGTTTCTCAGGGGACCAATCTGAGTTGTAGCGTATATATAAGCCACCAGCTTGACCTCCGTGTGAAGAGACCAACGCACGAAACAACATAAGGTTCATATATATATATATATATATATACGAGCTGCGTTCAAAAAGTTTCCGAACTAGTTATGCTGCACGCGCATCACATGACGCGCATGCGCGTCATGCGATGCATGTTGTAGTGACTCAGTCTGTGTCCAAAGACGGTTACCGCTTGTTGATATCGTATTTTGTTCTCACACACACATATATATATATATATATATATATATATATGTGTGTGTGTGTGTGCACACTACATATATAGGCAGAAATAATGTAAAAGAAGCATAGCAGCTGTATACATACACATAAATTAGGTAGATAACAGCTTGTATTAGAGATGTATTAGAGAATAAAGATGTTTCAGGGGTGCAGCTTACGGAATACATACGTCCTATGAGTTTCAGAGAAAATGACCTTAAAAGCAACCTAGAGCTATATAGTGCCACTGAACACTAACAAATGAGTAGCCTATACTATTCAACAGGTGACAGTGAGCCTAGATTTAGTTTGGGGTTAGAGCTCTTGAGTGAGCAGGACCTACAGGCTTATGTATAACCCTTTGCTAGGAGGTACAAACCAAAGTAAACAAAGATACAACAAAAATAGTAGCTTTGTTCAAACTGAATACAAAAACGTATCAATATCTCGTATGCTTGTTATTACTCACACACACAGCTCTCAGACGTTCAGGGTATGATTTCAGCAAACGTTCAAACAAATCTCTGTCATGTTCAAGTTTTTAGAGGACAATTTGAATGTGTTGAAGGAAGAGCTCTCGAGAATATTGGTTGTGACCAAGTTCCTGCAGCATCAAATCTTCCACTTTGTCCTTGAAAATCGCTTCAAAGCGCTCTGCTATGATACGTTCAAATCAGGAAAATTTCCTGGTCACTGAGTCCGATCAAAGAATTCAATCCCAGAGTCTCTCAGAAGCCGTTGGGTGGCATTTGCAAGGTGGCATGAAGCACTATCATGAAGATAAGCCACTTTCGAAGTGTCTATTACATTTTGTGGAGCCGAAAGAAATGGAATGACATTTTCTGTAAGAATAATCTGCCGATAATATGCACCATCCCATAAAGCGCCTCCTTCTTTGATCTCTCACATCATTTTCACAGCAGTGAAGCAATGAATATCACAATGCAACGAGGTTTCATTGCAAAGCTGTTGATAATGCTCATGGTCTTCAATATTTTCTCAGGAAAATGACCACACTGTTAATTTTATGTAATTTGGCCGACTGACAGTCCAAATCAAGAATTCATCACTTGGTGCCAGGTGCATGAAATCGTTTCATCCCACAGACACAGATAATCGCAGAACCAAAGTCGATTCTCGGTGATTGTTAGGGATATCATTGGCTTTCAGATCACATGGAAAAGCTTCAATCCTTGCCTTGTGCGATATCGTTGAATCGTTGACCGGTCAACAACCTTCTTTCGCCTCTCCAAGATGATTTTAGCAACTTCGTCGCTTTTTGCCACTGCCTTAAGCCACAATGTCTTTGCTCTCCTGCGACAATTTTTCTGACCTGCCTTCACCAAATTTTGTAAGCACGAATCGTATCGCTTCTTCCAATTGTCAGTAAACCATCTTTCATTACAATGAAGTTTTTGGACGATCCACTTCAGATTGACGAAAGTTGCACCTGATTCAGTTGATTCTCGATAAACATTTGCTCTAATTCGGTCTACCACACGTTGTTCTTCACTTTCTCCAACTACATCAGCCATCTTCACCAGTTATTCATCTGAAATTACAATGAAATTATCGATTAAAACATGTATCACACATTTTCTTTGGCAGTCCATTAAAGTTTGCACCTCCCTAGCAAGTTGAAATAGAACCTAACATTTGCATCTTGATGTAGAACTGTATAATTGTAGGATATAATTAACTTACTGAAAGAGAGACAATCTAAGTTTATATTATTTGAAATGTGCAAAACAATGTTTCGCATCAGTGGACAAAAAAGGAGGTGTTTCTTCATGGCTTGTGATCATGAAACTTAAAGTTCTGTAGGGTATTTTAAGTATTCTGCATAGTAATAGCTCTTATTTTCATTACCATAAGGACCTAATTCCATTCTACTTCCGCTGAGATCGTGGTCTAATGTGTGAGGTAGTAATAGGAGTCACAGGTCGTTACGGATAACCAAATATTATCTTACTTTAACAGATTGTTAAGTATAAAGACCAGGTCCAACAAGAGCCCTTAAAGTTTATTATAGCTTTCATAGGAGCCCTTAGGTCTCCGCAAGATATAATACGTATCAGGAGTGCATTTGCTTCTGGAGGAATGTAACCTTATTAAATCTAAAGCCGTTTGCGGTGTGATTTGTCACTTGGGGGGGTTCTGGATTTCGGACAGTTCTACATGGTTCTGAATCTATTAGAGTTCCTTACTTTTACTTTATTAAGTAGAATTGTTCCTTACGTTTACTTTAAATATAAGTGTTCCTTACTTTTATTTTGTTAAGTAACAAATGCCAAAATTTATAATTCTAAATCTTCCAAAATTATAAAATCTCTACTCCTAAACATCCAAATGATATACAGTATTCTGTCGAATCTGACAGGTATATCGAAGTTACGGGTACATGAAATACTTTTGTCTCGGGTTTCATTACTGGCATGGTTTAATTTTTATAGCTATAATTACTCATTATGAACTGTTTACTAGATTCACTTCTTTATGTAAACGGTAAAAGAAGAATAATTGCCTGAAGTTAAATTTTGATTACAGTAAGTATGAAATGCGTGCAAATCTTTCAAGAGATGAATCATCTTCCACCTCCTATATTTCACGTGTTACTTTTCTTCATTGCAGAGTAAAACAATAAGATAGAAAAGACTCGAGTGTTAATCAGGAATGATATTAAATTGGAGTTCGTGTTTCATTCACCAACATTAAGTTACTGTAATTTCACATCTTGGATTTTCCTGTTGATTCACTTACTGTTTGTGAGAACATAATATCACTAAAAGTTTTAAGCCATTCTAATTTTTTATTACAATTTTATTTTAATTAGAAGAATAAGTTAGGTATAACGCCATAATGTACATCACAAAACTAATCTAATTACAACTTCACAACTTTTTCCCTAAAGATTTATTGACAGTATTTTGTATGAACTTTTAAAAAGCAATTTTCTCTTGCAAATAAATTTGCCAACTCATTAAAATTCATTTAAAAATCTGTTGTTATACTTTAAAATCATTTTTAGATAAAAATAACGCAATGCCCGTTTCTTTTTTCTTTTATTTTTATTATCGTTTATTTTTTCAGGGGAAAGGATAGGTTCGGGTGGTATAATTTAAGAGGTAGAGCCTCCTTTATCGACGATGCTTTGTTCGAATGTAGCAAACAGAAAGAAGAAATATAGATAAATACGAGGAAATAATGCATAAAGGCTGTGAAATCTAATGAATACTATAATTTAAGACGCATTTAAAGAAGAAATCGTTTAATATCGCTAACACCTAAACTCTTCAGAAATAGATTTTAAAGAGATTTTTGGAAGATGAGAATTGTATTTTAAGACCATAAAACTCAGTTTTGTTGCAGAAAGAAGTCTTTCAGTTTGTAGGTCATTATCATTAACTAAATAAACTTTATAAAGTGTGGGAGATATCCCGTTAGTTTTGTTTTGAACATTACCCCAGTTTTTCAAAGAGCAAAATACAAGACACGTATTTCAAAGGAAATATATCGCTCTATCTCTATCCACTTCTCAATTTAAGAGAACATCTATTATGCAAAGCTAAATTCGGAGCACCACTGACTAAACTAACTAAAATAGAAGACGTCTTCTCTTTCTGTCTCATTTTTCCGTTCTATTGTCTGTGTTTATTTTTATCCGTATGTCTTTCTACACGAACAGCCTTTCTAAGAAGTAGAAAAAAGGCAGAAAGTATAACCATTACCTATTTTTAAATATGCGAATATTTTAATACAACATACAGTATATTTTAGTTTATTCTTTTTATCAGCAAAAGATAAGCCTTTCTATATTCCTCATTTCATTCTTGCATTTAATCTGTGTCTTTCCAGAAAGTGGGTTTGATTTAGTGACCAAATATCAGCTCCGAATTTGTTGAGTATTGATTTTTTAAAGTTATTTCTTATTGGATTTTGCTTCTCTTTGTTTCTTTAATACTCGAATTTGGCGTACTTTTATTGGAGAAATTTGAGGCATTTTGAGAAATTTGTGTCTTTTTCCTATTTTTCCTATTTAATCTTAAACTGATTCATTGTAGCAGTATTTTTAATTTTATTTCTTCTATTGTGCCTATTTCCATTATTCTTTCTGAAGTTTTGGCCTTTTTTCGTTTTCATTTTCAGTATCTGAATACAGATTCTCAGCTGCTGAAAAACTAGAACAGTCTGTAGCAATTTAACGGCTACTTAACCCAAAATAGTTAGTTAGAGATAAGGTTTTATAAAAAGAGACAAAACTACACGGTTTCATCTCAACTTTTAATTAGTTTCTAAAAACCAGTACATATACAATTGAAATTAATTGAAAGAAAACTGAAAAAAAATTTGGACAAAAAACAAAAAGAAAAAAAGATATTGAAAAATGTCGAAACTTTCTTATCAGGAGCGTTTTCAATAATTATTTTAGGCAAAGTTTTCCTTTTACTTTAAATTAGACGAAAAGATCTCCGATATTTTGATTTCATTTGTTCCAATTACACAAGTCAAAGTTTATATTTTTAGAATTTACAATTTTATTCACAATTTCTTGTCGGCAAAGTAATTTTAATTTTAAAATTGGATTCTTGATGTCTTATTTTTCTTCATTGAATTTCAATACTCTTTGTATCTCATTTTATGAAGATTCGGATTAAAGTTTTCAGTTTTTAATATAAATATTGGAATTATAAAGGTACTTTTAAAATAAATAAATAAAAGTACAGTATATATATGTATGTATGTATGTAGTACTGATCATAAGTCTGATGTCCTTTTTACAGGCACAAAATTCTATATAGCTGTAGCAGATGGGCAGATGGACCGTAGAGTATACTATTATTTTCAGCATAAAAAGTTTATGACCCACATGCAGAAATAGTTACTGGGTATATGTAATAACACTTGAATGGTATGGATCAGCACCATCCGTTGTGCGAGGTTAGTAGGATCCTTACACTTGTTACATAAGAGTTTGGTGCTCCTAGTTTCTACTTTTAATGTATGAGGCCAGATGTGTCAAGAGATGATAAAACAACAATTGATCCATGATCCTCTTACCTCTTTTAAATATTTTAAGAAGGTGTCTCATGATGCTCTACACCACGAAATGAACAGAGAGATTACACGTGAATTAAGAGCTCAAAAACTTATTCTCCATGAAAAGGGCAACAGCAAAGGAGAAAGTGCAGTGGAATCCAAACTATCCAAAGAATAGGACTTCAAAGAACTTGTAACAACCTGAGTCGAGGTTTAAGTGGCAAAAGTGAAGGAAAGCAAGCCGAGACAAATAGAAAATTAGACACCAAATCACCGTCATTGATCGGCCAAGCGCGTGAGTTATATGAACAACCTGAGCGCAGTCGCTTATTGGCAAAACTCGTGCGGTTAGGTACTCAGCGAAGAGTATTGTAAGAGTGTGATTGGTATGGTAAGGTCATTGTGAAAGTTGAATGTGAGCGATAGGTGGAGTGTGAGACTAGAGCTTGGTGTGAATGATTTGAAAGTGAGCGAGGTGAAAGATAGTAATGGAAGTTTGGAGATGATTCGTGCTTGTGATCTGAACAATAAAGGTTGGAAGCGGGAAATTCAAGTTATAGAAATTTCAAGAAAGTTGGATATTTAAAAGTTTGAGTTGTCGGCATTAAATCGGTGGTCATTTCAGGTAATTTTCTTATGTATTTTCATGTTAATGTATATTTGTTATTAATGTGTGAATAACTTAATTATTTACTGTTAAATTATGTAGATTGTGTTGAATTGCGATTAATATTTAGTGTTTTTCTTTTAAATATAAGACATAATTTGAAAATAATTTATAATTGTGATTATTTTACAGGGTACAGTGGTATCTGAACATTGCCTACAGTGCAAGTATTGAAGCCTCTATACGAAGTAAGGTCTGTTGGAATTATTTACTAAAAGAACTTGAAATATCGAATTGGACATGTATTTTTGGAATTTGTCTATCATTGTTCCGAAAGGCTCCAAATCTGGAATGTGGAATGCGCTTAGGTTCGGCTGGAAACCTGAATTCCTGGTAATTGAAACGGCCGTCTACAGGAGCTGAACGTGACGGTCAGAACGTTTTGTGGCCCCAGTTCCGAGGGTAAGCGTCATCAATTGGGAAGTCAAGGCAGGGTTGGAAACAAAGCCTATCCGTGCATGTCCATCTAAAGCACTTGCAATAGCGGAAGCCAAGATTAATAGTTTGGGACACCACTGCGACTGAGACAAGTGAAGTGATAGTTTACTTTAAGTAGGAACAGGACCTACTGCTTGTACATATTTAAGTGCATGGTTTCGGTGTTAATTTAAGTAGTGTTAATTTAAATTTAGATTATAGGTTTTGTAAATATATTTAACTTGTTTAAATGTTTTCTTTTAATGGACCTTTAATGGGCCGATTGGATAAATTGTTCTGTGAACACCATATTGCTTTTTGAACCCATAAGTGAGAAAGAAAGGAGTTCCGGTAACCGGTGCCTCACCCGAGCACCAAAGAAATGAGATCCGATACCAGTATAAAAGCAGCAGTTCAGCCTCATTCTCACGGGATCAAGACAGTTGAGGAAGGTGATAGTGCGGCCTAGCAGGTGGTAGAGAGATTCTCTCTGCCGTCCTGTGGAGTGTGGGCGATTCCGACGTTGGAATCTGATGTCAATATTTTAAGGAAACTGCTAGCGTTCTAGTTGAGTTTGTAGGCCTTGGGGTTCAGATCCCCAAGCTTAGAAAGAGAGCTTGCTCTTACGCCTGCGTGCGCCTGGTTGAGCCTGGACATCTGTCCTCTTCTACTCATGTTCTCGTTTCCGTCCCTCTCTCTTCTTCTTCCGTTTAATTTTCTCTTCTTCCTTTGTTTTCTTTCTTGGTCACATCAACCACCACTCTCACGGTTGTTGTATGTCTGGTATTACCCCTGAGCATCGCCATCATTAATTTACCTGTTCATCGCTTGCTAACGGAGTTCATTATCTTCTTTGCTTGAGAAAAGATTTTTTTCTTGAACAATAAGTTGTTCATGCAAAAGTATAGCATCCATTCTTTACAAATTGAATTTTCAAACTCATTTTTCTGTTCAGAACCATTTACCATTATTAATAACAACTAAGAACTACTATTTTCCGAACTTATACTGTATTATCTCACATTGCAACAAAATTAACGTAACTGAAACGAGCTTTCAAAGTGACTTACAAAAAGCCTGGTAGCATCCATCTTATCATTGTAGCCTATCTTTAGCAAAACTGATAACACCGCTTTCAAATTTATTCTGTAGTCAGTATTCAGTATATCAGTATTTAACAAACTAATGAGTAGTAAAACATTTGGCAGTTTATGTGGCTAGGAAGTAATTCAGGATTAATTTGCCCAATTACGGTATTATTAGTGGCCTATCTACATCGGGGACACAATATCACTGGTGAATTATTCCTGAGTTATTAGGTACACTCATTAACATCAGATACTACTGTTCATTCAAGAACTTTAATATAACTTCGTCTCATTCAACCTCGCCCAATTTATTTCGGAAGACTAACGTGATCGAACCAGGCGTTACTTGGCCAAGAGGGAGACGGAAATATTACTTCCAAAGTGATCCTTCGAAATAAAATAATACCAAATTAAATCCAAAAGGGTGCTGAATCAGAGCTTGCGAACTGCGACTACTTTTAAAGTGCGCTTTTTTGAGACGTATGAGATGGATCAGGTACCCTTGATATAGCCCATGAGTTACGACTTGAGGGTAACACAGGGGAGCTTCCCCTACCGTGAGAGGTTTGAGTGATGAGCCACTTTTGGTACTGAGGAAGTCCCTCATCAATCTGCCAAAGGCCCCACCTCCCATGAGAACTTGACGGAGCCGACAGGGTGTAGGAACGCCTATGATTGAATACAGGGTTCCCCGAAGGGACAAAGGGCTTATGTGGCCTTTTAAGTGAGGGCGCTCTCCTCTCCCGATGGTTAACGGAAACCTAAAGCAGAGACCACCTCACTCCCTTGGGGACAGTTGATGAGTGTAGTTAGTTTTAAGTAATCACTTCCCCTCTAAGCAGCCGATCTTCTGGTCGGTCCGGGTACGGCGGAGGTGGGGACAGATTTCGGATTTACTTCATTTTTGATAGAGTAAAAACTTGAACGAAAAGAATGAATAAGAGTGAATACTAAGAGAATAGATCGAGGCATGAAAGTGTAGATCGAACCTCCATCCTCTCTGGTTTCACAATCATGATGCCACTGTTAGCAGTGACTAGTATCGGGAAGAGGTGGGTGTACTGGGTATCCCGATTTCTTGGAATGGGTGGGAAGCAATAACACCACGCTGTCATTGTTTCGAGAGCAGGGGGTTGGTACGGAAAACACCTCTGGACATGAAAACGTTATGTGCTCCCTCAGGCATTGTGTAGTAAACTGACTTGTGTGAAATTAAATATATTGAGTAAAAAATATATAATTATTTGAAATGCGAGTGTAGTAAGTTGATTTAATGGAAAAGAGAATTATTTAAAATTATATTAAATGTTGAAGAATTAAAACATCGAAATATAAAACATTAGTTAGCAACATAGCGAGAGATTTGAAATTTGCTGAAGGGCTGGAGGCATATGCCCAAAGTTCAGTCTCTTCACTGGTTTTTAACGAGTTATGTTCGTTCAGAAACACGGCCGTACCAAGGCAGGGGCGAGCAATGCGGCCGTACAGGGCGCCGACGTTGTGTGTAGGGGGTGCCAAAATAGTTGGTATTGGAGCTGTCACGTAGAATGAAATTTGGATTTTTAATTAATTATGTGTTATGTATTGTTTATGTATTAAATAATTATGTATTTTAATTATGTATTTCTATCGTAATCATTTTCTATATGTTCCGAATTTAGTAGGGTTGGGAGCACATAAGGAATGCCTTGCACATGGGGCCATCAAAGGTTGGTACGGCCATCTTCAGAAATGTAGTTTTTCTTTAATAAAATGGTTTATGGTTCGTTATGTGCTTCTCCTGCGCTATATTGAAAAACATATTCACGCTTGTTTTTCGACCGTCATTATTCTTATGCTAAATCAGGGGTCACCAACCTGAGCGGTAGCGCCCACTAGTGGGTTCACATTAAAGGTAATTAAACATTTATTTAATTATTTATTTTATCGATTATGGTGAGTTATTTTTTTTTATCTAAGGTGGGCGATAAGCTTTTTTAATTTTCAAAAAATCGCAAAAGTGGGCGGTGAACAAAAAAAGGTTGGTGACCCCTGTGCTAAATAAATCTGTTAAAAAAAATGTTAGTCCGTATTCCGTGTCTCAGCTGCCGGCCACGAGCTACCAACCTACCGTTATATATAAAATAAAAAATCAGTGTAAAACAGTAGTAAAAAGTGCAAATAAAGTAAAATAACGAAATTAAATAAATATGCGCCTCGGTGGTGTAATGGTTAGCATCGCTGACTACGAATCCATCTGCTCCGGGATCGAGACCGGGTGACGGTAGACGGCGCGCAACAAAACCCAGCTGTTCATCCTTCCACACAATAAAAAATTGGTTGGTAGATAACTGGATACCCTGGGTAGTTTAATGGTTAAGGCGCTGGGCTGCTGATCAGGAGGTCGTCATATCGAGTCCGGGCGAGAACTTTGTCATTTCTGACCGCCCATGATGGGGCGTGGTTCAGATTCCACGTTAACCCTTTAAGCCCTGAATTTTTTGTAGGGTTAAGTTATGAATGCGTGTATTTGAAAGGTTAGCAATTGGTATCTTCAGTCCTTAAAAAGTTAAACTGTAGGTCTAAGGTGAAATAACAAGCTTGACCTTCGTAAGAATGAACAATTCAGGCGGAAGCAAAACCAAGGTTAAATACACATCCACTGTTATATATATATATATATATATATATATATATATATATATATAATTTCTTTCGCTGTTGTTGGTTTTGGACAACTGTTCAAGATCGACCTGCGTTTGACTCCTCTGCAACATTCCACCTCATTTGCGGATGTGATGGAGGAGAGAGTTGCTTTCTATTCTTATCTTGCCTTCATAAAAAGCTACGCTTGGATGGTCAGGGACTTTACACAGTTGAAATGATTCTTGACTGTATTTAGGTTGGTGTGTTGGAGTCACCTCAGTTCTTTTGGTAGCACGTTAAATAGTTTTGACCCTTTTATTCTGAGAGCAATTTTCATCGTCGTTTCATGGCACCCTGTCCCACCGCAGTTGAGAGAGTACAGAATCTACCTGTTATCTCATTGTGCTCCCACCATATAAATTTGAAATGGCCGTACTGAATTGCATTTTACAGTTTGTCCGCCTTTCGTGTCCGCAACACAACTTTTTAACCATTTCTTCCTGTTGGTCTAATAACAGTGATACACATAATCTTTCAACCTTAAAGGCATGTGGGTTCGGAGTGAATAATTTCTTGTAGATAACCGATAGTTTATCTTTACCCGTTCAAAGTACTTTATAAGGTGGTCTTTAGCATTCATCGAAGAAATGATGTGGCGATGAAATGGTGGGAGCACCTGAAGATCAGGGCCGCAGCCTTCTTTAGTTAGCTTTATAAGGCTAACTAACGAAAATATCACGACCTAACCTAACCAATCGTCAAGGGCGTACAGTTGACCTAACGATTGGTTAGGTTAGGTCGTGATATTTTCTTTAGTTAGCCTTATAAGGCTAATAACTAAAGAAGGCTGGGGGCCCTGATCCTCAGGTGATCCAAATGTTGATCTGTATGGAATAAACAAAAACAAAATCCTTAAAAATGCTTGGTGTAGATTAGATTAAGCAGACTAGCGTTTCATTCTTTATTTTCCACTGTCCTCTGAGTAACTGGGTACACGGAATAAATGTTAGGCATGGTGTGAATGAAATCTAAATTGATTCTTTTCATTATATTTTTCTTGCTTCCCTTAAATCGTCTTTGACAACAATTTTGTCAGCAATGGTTGTTATATATATATATATATACACACACAGAGTGGGCCGAAAGTCTGGATCCATAGGAAAATATTTATTTTAATACATAAATTACAACAAATGGTAAATACTTAAAATGAATATCAACTTTAACTCGTAAATGCGTATCCGTGATACTGTACAGTAGTTCGTACTCCAGTATAAATACTCAAATACTTTTTTTATTTCAGCCCAGAAATGGCTTCGAATCTAACAACAGAAGACCGGGTAGAACTTGTGCTCATGTACGCAAGACAGGGCGCTACACACAGAGACGTTGCTACCGAATTCAATAGAAATCATCCTGATAAGCATCCAGTAACACATGCGACTGTTGGCAAGTTGTTTAAACGTTTCAAAGAAACAGGAAGTGTACATGATCGACGGCGTTCTGGTCGTCCAAAAACTGCAACTGATGAAAATACCTCTGCAATGGTATGTGAAACTTTAACGAATAGTCCAGTAAAGTCAACAAGAAGATTATCAAATGAAACACGCATCTCGAGAACGTCAATTCGAAGAATTATTAAAAATCATAAATTCCATCCTTAAGTGTCTCGATGTCAGAGGCCGCCAACTTGAGCATTTGTTATAATTTGTTGTTTATACTGGAGTACGAACCACTGTACAGTATCACGGATACGCATTTACGAGTTAAAGTTGATATTCATTTTAAGTAGGCCCTATTTACCATTTGTTGTAATTTATGTATTAAAATAAATATTTTCCTATGGATCCAGACTTTCGGCCCACCCTGTATATATAACTAAATAGCTGGAAATGATAGTATATCTACTCGATGATTTTTTTTAATTACTGTGTGGTGAAGGGATTTTTTTACAAAACAAAAGTGTACAAAAATTCTAAAAATATGAAATGAAAAACGGAGATGAATGGTTATTATTTCCATCTCTTGGTTACGTTTCCGTTGGTCGTCGTGGGGGTTATCTCTGGAAAATTTTGATTTTCAGTTTCATTTGAATTTAATTGTAACTTAAATTTTCTTTGGAAAAAACTTATAACGTGGAAAGAAATTAGAGTAGATAATTTCAAGCGGTTGCTTTTTGCTGACAAATAAGGAGATTATTTCCTACGAACATTACTGGAAAGTTCAGAAGAATACTGCTTTGGGGTTAGGTGTTTGAAAAGACCTATGGGCAATTACGGGGGTAGCGTTAATACGTTTGGTAGATATAATCAATGGCTATATTGCTTTGTGTCTGGAGATTGCTGCAATAACGATGAAAGCAGCTTGATCTGTCAGATAGTGTTTTATAAAGGATATCTTTGTGTAGCGTGTACAGCATGTGCAACATTATAGAAATGATGCATTAATGATGAAAACATCTCGAACTGTTAGACAGTTCCACATGGAACGTGTGGGACGTGTAGAGCATGAGAAGACTGCTACAATAATGATGAAGACAGCCAAATTTACAAAGGAATACAAAGGACATCAAAACAGCAACAGATGGAGTAGTTCCTACGAGGCTGTTAGTTTACGGAGGAAGGGAAAAAGATGTAAGAAAATTTAAAGGCAAGTGAAAGTTTTAAAGCAAAACAAAGAAGAGGTTGAAAGGAAGGCGAGAAATTTAAAAATAAAGTGAAAATTTTAAAGTAAAGAGGAGGGAATCCCAGGAAAAATTCTACAATACTCCTAAACTCTAACAAATGCTTCTAACTGGGGATTTTAGGCAAGATAAGCGTCTAGCCTCTTTTTAAAGGATTCAACCGAATTACTTTGAACTATGCTGACTAGCAATCCATTCCACAGATTAACTAAACGAAAAAATGTTGAGCTTCATTAGAATTAAAATGTTTACCCACTAACTTCAGACCATTACCGCGAGTTCTACCTGCATTTCTGAAGGTGAAATATTTTTTGGCGTCGAAATTGAATTGAATTAAATTGAACTGAATTGAATAACCTTATTAATAATAAAATAAATACAGTGGTCTTATAACTTACAATGACAAACAATTGTGAAGCTGGACTATATATTTTATTTAATTTGGCCCTCAAGCTTTAAGCTTTACTGGGCTCTTATTAAAAGTAAAACAGTTATTATTATTAATAATACAGAAATCATGAATAAGTATTATTAATTAAGGTATGTATCATTTTAAATTATCATTATCAATATAACAAATGCAAAGTCATTATTGAAGGTATTATATCAATACCATACAAAGAAATCAATATTATACATGAAAGATAAGAAATGAAAAATCACAAGTAATATGTTTTTAATCCTAGATTACACACGAGAAATTAATAAACAATAGTAATGTACATTAATCCTAGATTTTTATTAGTATGCCATGAGAATAGTATGACCGAAAATGTTCACGTGCATATGCAATTGCCGTGTTGATAAATTATTGCAAGGTGCCAGCCCCCTTCCTCATTGTTGCAAGGTGCCAACCCCTCCCCCCATGGTGCCAGTGCCACAAAAAAAAGGTGTATGCAAACAAGGGGTAGTGGTTTATCCCCAAAGCTGCCACCCAAACCTAACCTAAGAGAGAGGAGGAGGAGAGAGGAGAGAGAGAGAGAGAGTACCTTTTCGCCTGGAAACTCAGACGCATCATGAGCGCTCTTGACAACATCAGCTGGCTTAGAAGTCTTAATCCGCCAGTTGACTTAGAAGGCTTTATATATATATATAATTATATATATATATATATGTATATATATATCCAAGGTAATCCACTTAATAATGTGCCAATTAGTGCTAAAAATTAATTTTTATATTGTTGTATATTCATTATTAAGAATTATTATTATTATTATATTTAAAATAAATAATTAAATTTCTCTATATACATTATAGTCACTCGTTTTGAATAATTGTGAGACTCTTGTCAAAGCTATCCGTATATATATATATATATATATATATATATATATATATATATATATATATATATACAGGGTGGGCCGTAAGTTTCCATACATAGGAAAAATTAAACGTTTGTTTTTATGTTTCAGATACCCTAAGAATATGCGTTTGACGTAAGATCTTGTTTACTGATGAAGCAAATTTTTACGTCAATGGAGAGGTTAATCGGCAAAACATACGTTATTGGAGTAATGCTAACCCTAACTGGCTGAGTCCGACGAAGATGCAAGGTGCCGGTAAAGTGATGGTGTGGGCCGGGATATGGGGTGACAGAATTATTGGACCAATTTTTGTCAGTGGAAATCTTAATGCCGAAAGGTATCTTAACATGTTGCAAGAAGAGATTTTCCCATCCCTGCTAAACGAGGAAGGTAACTTCCCAGTTTACTTCCAGCAAGATGGAGCTCCACCTCATTATGGTCTTCACGTGCGTCGGTATTTGGATCAGCAGCAGTTTCCGGATGCTTGGATTGGTCGGCGTGGTCCTGTGGAGTGGCCTCCCAGATCCCCAGATCTCACCCCCTTGATTTCTATCTTTGGGGGCACTTGAAGGCCATGGTGTATCAGGAAAAGATACGAGACATAAATCATCTAAAGGAACGTATCACCAACGCCATTACAAGCATAACGTCAACTGTGCTAATGCGTGTTCATCAACAGTGGGGAACACGTATTGAAATGTGTTTTCAAAACAATGGCAACCATGTAGAGCATATTATATAAATAAAAATGGTTGTCCATAACAAAATGTTTATTTTTCCTATGTATGGAAACTTACGGCCCACCCTGTATATATATATATATATATATATATATATATTTAAATTTAAGCAGAAAGCCACAGACAAGAAGGAAAGAAACATCCATCATGTTGGAAAGGGACTATATTTTGTACATTGCAACGTTTCAAGCACAAACTATGCTCATCTTCAGGCAAAAATTCTAAAAAGTTAAAAACAATTAAAAACCATAATGACATATTAACAAAATAAAGTAGGGAAAAAAACTCAAGCTTTAAAAACAAAGTCACACTAAAAAATTATAAAAAGTTAATTAGAAACCATAATAACAATTATAAAACAATAGGGAACAATTCACAAGCAATAAAAGTGACATTAAAAACGACCAATGAATAACAGTTATAAAATACAAAATGTAAAACCCAAAAAAACTAAAAATTCACAAGCTTTTTTAAAAATCTAAAAAAACTAAAAAAATTTAAAACCCACACTAAAAGGAACACACCTTAAGTCTAAGCAGCACAGATTCCGAGGCAAAACTAAAAAAAACTAAAAAAACAGAAGCATCTAAAAACAAGTAAAGGTTGGTTGTTCAAGATGTTCAGTTTAGACGGAGTGGAACGGATGAAATATCAGAGTTAAGCGAAGGGGAGAGTGTTTTAATATACAGGGATTCTAAAAGTCTTAAAGTTTGCTCACACGGAGCGGAATCTAAAATGTTAAAATTAGCTAAAGTTATATCGACTTTGCATAGAATAACATGGCTGCGTATAGCTGAAGCTTCTTTAGTTCTCAATGGTTTGTCAGTTCTATGGCTTATGCCCATATGGGCACAGAAACGCGACTCGAGGCTCCGCACAATGCTACCAATATAGCTCCGATCACATCGGGGACACTTAAATTCGTGCCCATATGGGCATAAGCCATAGAACTGACAAACCATTGAGAACTAAAGAAGCTTCAGCTATACGCAGCCATGTTATTCTATGCAAAGTCGATATAACTTTAGCTAATTTTAACATTTTAGATTCCGCTCCCTGTGAGCAAACTTTAAGACTTTTAGAATCCCTGTATATTAAAACACTCTCCCCTTCGCTTAACTCTGATATTTCATCCGTTCCCCTCCGTCTAAACTGAACATCTTGAACAACCAACACTTACTTGTTTTTAGATGCTTCTGTTTTTTTATTTTTTTTTTATTTTGCCTCGGAATCTGTGCTGCTTAGACTTAAGGTGTGTTCCTTTTAGTGTGGGTTTTTAATTTTTTTAGTTTTTTTAGTTTTTTAAAAAATAGCTTGTGAATTTTTAGTTTTTTTGGGTTTTACATTTTGTATTTTATAACTGTTATTCATTGGTCGTTTTTAGTCTCACTTTTATTGCATGTGAATTGTTCCCTATTGTTTTATAATTGTTATTATGGTTTCTAATTAACTTTTTATAATTTTTTAGTGTGACTTTGTTTTTAAAGCTTGAGTTTTTTTTCCCTACTTTATTTTGTTAATATGTCATTATGGTTTTTAATTGTTTTTAACTTTTTAGAATTTTTGCCTGAAGATGAGCATAGTTTGTGCTTGAAACGTTGCAATGTACAAAATATAATCCCTTTCCAACATGATGGATGTTTCTTTCCTTCTTGTCTGTGGCTTTCTGCTTAAATTGAAATTGAAGCTTGCCAGAAGCGGCCTTCACCAATATATATATATATATATATATATATATATGTATATATATATATATTAGCATGGCCCTTATATAGGGCAAAAAAATATTTTTGAAACTTTTCATGATCGCAACCTTCAGAGTAATTTGAATTGGTGTAAATACACTGCATATAAATTTTGAAACATTTATTCCAACATTTTGAGGTAGCTCAAGCAACATGAAGTTTTAACATATTGAATAATATATAACTATAATGAATATACATGAAAAACGAAACTGATACAGCCATAGAAAGAGTTTTTGTCAAGCTATTTGGGAAGAGACGGCGGTGTTCGTTGACAACTTGTAGAAGAAACTGTAACTGTTCTTCCTCCTTCGTAAGATGACTGCTGTATTCTTGAATGAGAGCAACCGCTCTCTCTGCATAGTCATTCACAACGTTGATGGCTCTCACCTTCTCTTTCGCTCGTTTGTACTCCTCCAGTTCGTTCCAGGTTGTTGGATTTTCCTTGAGAAAGTGTTCCGATAGATTAAACTTTGTGAATAGAGTGCTGGATCTGTTTGTGACGAAATCCTGTAGTGACTTATCTCCGAAAGTTTTCAGATCAACTTGAACTTTTTTAGGGGGTGCTTCATCGTCCTTCGCACTGCTGTTAGCATTCAGCGCGTGAATCATCTGAATCTTTGTCGAAGCCGAGGTCTTGTCATCAGAAAAGGCCAGAGCAACCAATTCTTCCGAAAGGTACCAGAGATGGTTGGACAGTTTGGCCGAGCGACTTGTGAAATGCCTGGATGTATTGACGAGTAACCCAGCAAATCTTTGAGGAACTGAAGATCATTTGCTGGAGCACAGGTGCGCTGGGACAAGTGATCCAGGCTTTAATGTAGAGACGTACTGCAAAAAGGCAGATATCTCATAGACCCTTCTCCTCGCGAGAAGAGAGGTTGAACTGGCCACGAAACATCCATACTTTCAGACTGGAGATGACTTTTGAGATCCAACGGGCATGGTGCATAAGGGTGTCAATTTTGGGGGTGAAATGACTAAATTGAAAATCATGTGATTTGGTAGCAATTTAATGTAATCATTTGGCATACAAAATAATATCCTTGCTTCAAAAACAATAAAAAATAACTCCTACCTACATCAATTTTAATTCAAAAATTCCATTTTTTTGTAAATTCGTAACAAAATAAATGTGCGCAAACATCCTATCAACATTTAAAGTGGCAATAAGATATCATTCAGAGTCTTTATTTGAAAGTAACCAATGCAGTCATGTCCTTTATGCTGCCGTTCCTTAACATCAGCATTCGGCTTGCTACTTGCGCTTTGATGTAGCCTTCTCGCCTCTCGTGACTGTAAACTTGACTAGTGCTTCTGTGACCATTTTCACACATCTCTCCACATTCTGAGTGTGAGAAGGCCACTTTGGCACTTGCATTGGTGCCTCTTTACGTTGTGTTAAATCTTTGTTTGTTATACATGTTGTCAGTGGTGGCTCCAAAACTTCCGAACTCAAGTTAACTAATTCTGACAATTTCGTGGCATTGACGTTTATCGGAGGTACCTTCCTTGTCTGAACAGAGCAGTCTCCCAGCTGGTCATCATCTAGTGATGTTCCTCTAAGCTTTAGAATGATTTCCACAGCCTCAGCTCGCTCTTTGGTACATTGGCTGCAGAGTATTGCTTGCAAAACTGCCTCTGGCCTAGCATACCAAGCGTACCTTCTCACCACAGGTAACACGATGTCCACCACTACTTTCCTTTGGGTTCTCAGTAGCTGTAATTGAAACAAGATGTGGTTGGGCCCCTCCACCCACATTGGATTAAGTTTTACATTAAACCAGCGAGGAAGATAAAACCCAATAATAAATTCAACAATCAACATCAAATTCTGTAGCATTTTGCCCTTCAGTGCATATTTGGAAACCCAAATCCTGCAGAAACGAATCGCTGTAGTTAACCAACGACTGTGACTTACGGGTCCAATCTCCAAGAGAGCCAGATTTTGAGGCAACTTTCCTGATCTGATTGCTTAAACAATACGATAAGCGTAAGATTGATCCGTGCTGAGGTCTTTGATAACTTCTTCAGAAAACACTGGAAGGGGAGGGCCTACTTCGACCTTTGGAAATTTTGTATTTATTTCTAATTCCGTTGCTTCATCTAGCATGTTGCCAAGGGGGCCTGACCACTTATTGTTGCTCTTTGTAGGACCACCAAGTTCCTGGATGAGACGATGAAGAGGTAGTTCCCCTGTGTGCAAATCACATACAATCCAAACAAGCCTTCTTCCAAGTTTTTTCTCTAAATGCGTCATAACACCACCCTGCCATCCAGTGTTCACCGCAGTTGAGTCTCCACCAACGGCCTGCAGTAAACTGTCAAGTCTTCTTTCTTGAAGCCAACATATTATTTGATCAGCAATTGCCTCTGCATGTTTCTTGCCTTCTACTTCTGCTTCAGGAACAAAGTGAAACAAATAGCGGCCACCAGGTTCGGAACACACAGAGTAGTGTTCTTCTTTGATGAGACCGGGAAACTTTCTGTCCATTCCCTCTACCTCTAGGGGAACTTTTGTGTCATCTCTTCTTCCATCAAACAAAAGGCAAGAGAGACCTTCCTCCTTCAAATCTTTTTCATGCTGATCAGATATTTTCTTCATTATTTTTTCTTGTGCTCTTCTTATCTTATTATGATCTATCACTAAGGATGTATCCTCTCGGCTGATAAGGCCTGCATCTAGCCAAGCGGCAGTGGCAATCTCTGCAGTCTCTCGTAGCCCCGTATGGTGGCGAATACTGGCAAGGGCAATGTTTGAGATGTCTTTAGTGTTGTATTTCATTCTCTTCGGCGAAGGTTCAGATGGCATTTTGGAGCTATCATCTGATGTTGCTTCTTTCTGTTCATCTGAAGAGCTTTCAAAGAAGTGAGAAACCTCTTGATAGAGCTCTTCATCTCTTTGGGTGGCTTCTTCACTCTTCTTTTTCTTCCTTTCTTCCCTCTCTCGGATTTTCTCTTTTTTCTTAGCAATAACAATCTGTTTTTTGGTTTCTGAATAATCTGCCGAACCAATCTGCATACTTCCTTGGCCTCCTGCCTTTGTTCTCTGCGCCTTTACGAAAGCCAGCTCCAAAACAGGGATCTTCTTCTCACGAGGACAGCGACAATCAGTGTGAGGGTGAGGTTCTCTTCTGCATGAGGGAGAACAATTGGCTTCAGAACACAACTCTATGGGACACTGGCAGTTAAAAATGTCAAGAAGAGGATCAAGTGTGTGCAGAAATGTATTTTTCTTTGCTAGTTTTCCTTTACCAAGTGATGTCTCAACTGCTTTGTGCCACAGCTTTGTTAGTTTTAGCTCAATAGTTCTATACTGATTGAGTACAGGTGGTTTGAATAACACATTGGCTTTTTTCCACTGATGCAGAAGAGAAGGAATCATGTCCCTTATGAGCTCTTTCTCTGTGTAGTTCCTTCTATCCTTTGTATTTTGTTCACGAAGGAGTAACCCTAGTCTCAGTATGTCTCGCACTGTTGGTAGTTCTGATACGGGAAGCTCCTTGCCTGTACCGACTAACAGGCTCAAGTGGCATGACGACTGACCTATTGTCTTCAATTTTGGCATCTTAGGAATATCTGAAAAGAAAGAAAACATTTAAGTATTTTATATCAATTACTATGCTTCAAAGTTTAGTCATTCGATGTTCTAAAATTCAATAAAAAAATATTTCATGGGATTACAACATAATTAGACAGAAGAATATGATAATAATAAATAATTGTAATAATCAATAATCCATACTTACAGTTAAACTGTAGTCTAGTAGAATAACTATGAAGTAGGTACAAGAGCAATAACAGCAAACCACCGTCTATGACATCTAAGAGGCAACTGAGGACTGAGAGTGAGGGACAGTTCTATTCATGTTTTGACTTGTACATTGTACAACTATATGACCTTGAAAACACTCCATATGCGATCAGTGGGATAATTCTGTGACAGATGAATAGCTAATCAATTTATGTCCTATTATTTAGTAAAAGAGTCAATTTCTGAAACTTTAAGGTAAAATTGATGTAGGTAAGGGTTATTTTATTTCATTTTGGTTGGCCAATTTCAAGTTTTGACATGAAAAGACTATATTTTCACTACCAAAATTTATTTGAAAAAGGTTGACAAAATTGACACACCCTAATGGTGCATGGACCCTGGAGTCATAAAACGGGTGCCTTTTGCTAGCACTACTCCGAGGAAGATGCTTGCCAGCTCCAGCAGCTCTCTATAATCGTCTTTCGGTTGAGCTTCAGAAAGCTGAGTTGATGAATATCAAAAGCTCCTCTTTCTCCTTTGAGAGAGATTGGCATATGAAGGGATCGGTGAAACCGTTCTGGAAATTTTGTTTCTCAAGACATTGCCACTTAGCTGCAAATCGTTTGAAGAGGGGTACTTCGGGCGCACTCGACTTTCCCATACAACGTTTGAAAAACGCTGCTATTACAAGCTCGTAAATATGGTGACGGCAGGCGAAGAAGAGAAGGTTGCGTCCGAGATTCTGCTCAGTCAAGATACACGCGCCATTTATTCTTCCTGTGTTCGAGCTAGTTGTGTCGAAACTCATACCTTGAACCTTTTCTTCTATTCCCCACTCTCTGAGTGCATTACAGACTGCGGTAGATTGAGCTTGGCCAGTCGCAGAAGGTAGTTTCACCACTGTTAGTAATTGAGAGATACCGCTTCCTCAGACGAGAACTGGCAAACGATCAGAATACTCTTTTTCAGTAATATTGGGCAGTATTTTTCCGTCCCAATGCACTACGAAAGGACCTTCCGCCTGAAAAGTTTCTTTCAGTAGATGAAACATTGTCTCTCGGTGTTGTTGACGAGAACGCTGAAATGTCTGCCGGTTGAGTGCCAAATCTGTGACAGTGACATCATGGCCCAGGCTCTTAGCTGTTTTAATCATTACCATTGTTGCCTTTCTGTCAGAGAGTTTGTTACGGTCGAGAACAGCAGATAAGGTTGAGGTAATGATCATCTTTCGACCACGCTGACGAGGATGATCGCTTGTGCTAGGTCCTGGCTCAGCGCTCCACTCAGGCTCTTCGGGTTTGACTTCAGGATCTGATTCACTGCTTGATGAAACCTTCATTACTTTAGTAGCCCCTTTCTTCTGTGAAAGGAAAAGGAAGACCAGATTAGTTTTGTGCATTTATGAAGTAAACTCAGCAGTAAATAAATGTATAGAACCATGAAAATAATGTGTATATAGAACAGAATAATATAGAACAGAACAGAAAAGAATAGAATAATGTATATATATAGTAAAATATATAGAATCATGTAAATAATAAATGACATCATTAGATTTTATATAAAGCTTAGCACTAACGTCTTTGATCCTCTTCCATTTTTCTCTTAGCAGCTCTCTGTTCTTTCTTTTGCAGGCTGACATCAAACCCAGTCATGCAGCCGCGTCGCCCCTTTTCTCGTTGAGCTATCAAAAATTCACGATCCTTGGAGATAGTAATCCACTTTAAGGCGTCCGCATGTGCAATGTCGAAGAGATTATCGAGCGCACTAATAAACTTCTCTTCATTAGACTTCTGAGTAGCTGATGTTCGTCCCTTGTTCTTTTTCAGCAGCCTCCAATTTTCGAACACTTCCTCAAGCTTTTCTTTGTAATGATGTACTTCTTTGGTCGGTATTCTAGATTTCTCCCAGAATGGCAGAATTTTCTGAATTATATACACTGCGTTCGCACTTATTAAACAGATTACATTTTCTCCAATGTTTTCAAAAGTTTTCCCCCGATTTCAATGAAATTTGTAGCAAATAATCACTATATATAGCAGCATTGATGGTATTCATTTCGATAAAGTATTTTGATAATTAAAATAATTATCTCGTTTTATTGAAAAATATGTAAAATATTGTGTTCCGAATTATTAAGCAAGTATGCTATTTACGGATCTAAATGGTGAAAATGGGTAAGAACAAGGATTTAACATTAACTGAGAAAAGAAAAATAGTCAAGTTACTCGCTGAAAATATAAAATCTATTAAAATTGCGAAGCAGTTTGGCAGAGCTTGTCGAACTGTAAACAAGTTTGTAGCGGAGGGTATCAAACTGAGGCAGCGAAGTGATAAAGGAGCTATAAGAAAAGTGACAAGGCGGCAGATATCTGTAATCACGCGCAAATTGCAAAGCATCCATTGTCCTCAGGTAAAGAGGTTTTTGAGCAGGCTGGCATACATAATGTACCAAGAACATCTCGATGTGGAATCCTCCAAACAATTGGCAAGACGTGTAAACCTACGATTCAATCACCATTAACACCCAGGTACAAGAAGCAGCGTGTTGAATGGGCGCGTCAGTACGTGAAAACAATCGCGGGACACCTGTTATTTGCCTTTCCACTTATTAAAGATTTTCCTTTAAAGGGGCAGACACGATTTACAACTTCAAAAGTAAAAATAAAATTTAAACTAAAAAGAGTTTATTCCTTGAAACGGCTTTAATATCTCGCGAATTTTAATAAAACTAGTCAAATTACTTTTAAAAGAGCTTTAAAAGTCCTCCTTTAATACAATTTATGAAAAACTCAAATTTATTCGATTTTCATTGAATTTCCGCTTACAATTTTTAAAAAAATACATACTAATGTTCAATTTTCATGTTGATATTCAGACAAATAAATAAGTTTTTAATTACAAACTAATGGTTTATTCTCCCACACGTCTAAATTATAATACACAATAATAATAAGCCGAATTAGATTGGACTACAAAAAACTTCCTCCACAAATTGAAACATTCCTTGAATAATTGTGAAGCTCGACTATTTATTTAATTTTGCCTTTTAGGCAAGCTCTTATGCATAATTAGAAGAACTGTATTGATTCTCTCCGTGTATTCGCACCTCGTCAGGGAAATGAAGGAGAGGTTAATTTATACATTCTCGCATAAAATGATAAATGCACGATTACTCCTTCCAATTATATCTGTTTTAAACGACCGCTTTAGAAATAGCCACATTACCCTAATATACGAGGGAAACTCAGTAAGTATCCGCACTTTTTATTTTCACAATTTTATTTTCACATCTGATAGATTATAAACACATCACTTCTTAACATAGTCTTCCTGTTTCTCAATACACTTATGCCATCACAAAAGAATGTTTTTGGCTGTTTGCGTAGCCAGTCATGCACCGCCTCCTTCAGGTCATCATCGCCTTGGAATCGCTGACCTTTCAAAGCGTCTTTTAGTGGTCCAAACAGGTAAAAGTCTGAAGGTGCCAGGTCTGGACTGTAGGCTGGATGGTCGAGAACTTCAAATTTAAGTTCTTGAAGGCATTTTCTAGTCTGTGCAGCGGTATGAGGGCGCGCATTGTCGTGTAACAGAATAACACCTTT
Organism: Bathynomus jamesi; assembly: GCA_023014485.1. Classification (NCBI taxonomy): domain Eukaryota; kingdom Metazoa; phylum Arthropoda; class Malacostraca; order Isopoda; family Cirolanidae; genus Bathynomus; species Bathynomus jamesi. The sequence continues at coordinate 80,579 of JAJOZX010001923.1, read as the reverse complement.
CGACAATCTCCCTCTCCGTTTTGTGCGAGTTGCTTGCTTGAACTCATTCCGAAGCATGTCAGAATACGATGCAGTTGTTACTGTAGGTCCAAGCTCTAGATAATATTCAAGGATAGGGACTCGTGTATCCCAAAACAGTGTTGGCATAACTTTACCTGATGCCGCGACCTTGCAACGGGAGATGTTGGATGCTTCCATTGCATGCTCTGTCGTTTGCTTTCTCGTTCATAGTGATGGATCCAGGTTTCATCTGCAGTGATAATGCGCTCCAAAAAATTTTCACTTTCATTATGATACCGCGCCAAAAGACGAGAACAGACGTCCATACGATTACGCTTGTGCTCTTCTGTCAACTGTTTAGGCACCCATCTTGCACAAACCTTGTGAAAGCCAAGAATGTCATGAACTATCGAATAGGCTGACCCTTGACTGATGTCTAATGAAGATGCAATTTCTTTTATTGTTAATCTTCTGTCATCGAAAATCGTGGCTCTGGCTTCTTCCTGCTTGTCACCACTGGTTGATGTTGACGGTCGTCCTGAGCGCTGAACATGTCACACATGTCCGACCCTCCTTGAACATTTGACTCCGCTCGTACACACTTCGCCGTGGTAACGCATTATTCCCATACTGAGCACATAAACGCGTGTGAATTTCAGCTCCTTTCACACCGTCTGCCCACAAAAAACGAACCATGGCTCTCTGTTCTTCCTGAGTACAAACTGAAAGCGGCGCAGCCATGCTCACTACTCTTACGATATGTGACAGCAACGAGTAGCCTAAATAAGCCTATACTGTTGCTAGCCTAAATAAGCCTATACTGTTGCTAGCCTAAATAAGCCTATAGATCTCAGTTTGGCTCGTTATTACGAGTATATATTATATATACTATATTATCACTAATAAAAAAGTGCGGATACTTATTGAAGTACCCTCGTGTGTATGTATATATACATATATATAATATATATATATATATATACACAGGGCTATTCAAATTGATTCACCTGATTTCAAATGAGAATATTTTTTAATGTTACAAATACAGAGTGATTTGCGATACATCAACCAAAAGAAAAACTGTCCAAATTTTGTCTCTCACCTCATAAATGCTCTATGTGCTTCCCCTAGTTACAAGAGCAACGTCGACACGATAGTCGAATTCCTCCCATACTCGCTCCAGCATGTCCGTTGTCACTGACTCTACGGCAGTAACAATGCGAGTTCGGAGCTCATCCAAAGATGTGGGCAACGGTGGCACGTACACAGTATCCATAACGTACCCCCAAAGGAAGAAGTCGCACGGTGTAAGATCCGGCGACCGATTTACAGCTCGAAAACTGCAACACACAAAACGCCTTCTGCTGTGCGGACGCCATTTTCACACTGACTGTTTGTTGCTAGGCTAGGCCACGGCGTAAAACTCGAAGATTTCCTCTTTCATGTGGTGTATGCCCAGTTGATGCACGGTTGATAGGTACGGAAGTATTCTCAGTTGAAATCGGATGAATCATTTTCAATAGCCCTATATATATATATATATATATATAATATATATATATATAGTTTTTCCCCAATTAATGACATGGAAATTCACTTTGCTTTGGAATTATAGCGAAACGCGTCCATTTCTCAAATTTTTTATTGATTTAAGACAGGTGGAGGAAACTAGCATGACCTTTATGAACGCACAACTTACCTGCCTCGTCTCTCTCTCTCTCTTTCTATCTTGTACATATATATATATATATAATAAGCAAACAACCACAGGGAAAAGGAAACACAAAGTCCGAGCGCTTTCGTGATATATTCACATTATCAAGGAGGAACAGAAAATAGACGGAGATTACAAAATAAATGAGTTAAATAGACAAGCAAAAAATTCACAACCGGCACCTCAAATTAAAGGCCTTAAAGCCCTCTAAAGATTTTTTCAATTGATAACATAATCTGTAGGCAGCTAAATTACTAAATATAAAAAAGAAGTATACTGTATAGATGAAATTAGACAAAAAACCAATACAGAGAACAAAAATTATTATAATGGTTATTAACACTAATATTTAATTAAAACAGGCAATTAATTGGCAAGAATTTAATGAAAAACAAATAGATAACGTAGATAACAAATAGATAACATAATCTGTAGGCTGCTAAATTACTATACAAATGAAATTAGAAAAACACCAGTACAGAAAACAAAAATTATTATAATGGTTATTAACACTAATATTTAATTGAAGTAGGAAATTAAGAGGCCCGAAATTAATGAAAACAAAGGGAAAGTTGCCATCGTCTTACAGATTATTACAAAATTTCTACAAACAGTCTGGAAAAAATTGTTTTCCCAAAAGCAACCCAGTTCAAAAGTCCAATAAACCCCCCAGCAACCAAAGATTATACACGAAAGAAATATTACAATTAAAATAGACACATAAGAATGTTAACAGTTCTTACAATAATATTTATTTATTTAACCAGGGCAAACCATTATGGGGCAAGAATGCAGTTAAGAAAACAGTAGGCCCTTCGCCAGCTTTCTGACAATGCACGAATCTAATTTGTACAACCCAGGGCTAATATTAAGGACCAACTCCGCATTATTCTTGATCACACTTGATTCCAATATATTTCTGCTAACAATAGATTTACTAAACCTTAATTTGGAAGCATTTTTCCAATCAATGGGATGATTAGTATCTCTTACGTGAATGAAAATGGCGTTAGATTCCTGGCCACTTCTTATACTGTATTGATGCTGGTTAATACGTAATTCAAGGGTCTTACCAGTTTGGCCAATGTAAAATTTATTACATATTGTGCAAGGGATTTTATATACACAACCATGTTCACTTAAAGGGGAGTTCTTAATCAAGGAATTCTTAATTACATCTAAATTTTTTAACGCAATATTTACGTTAAAAGTCCTCAGCAGATTCGGCAGATCAAGGAAATTTTCTCTGAATGGTAACACTAAAGCATTTTTTGTGTTATAAGGAATATTATCCTTTACTTCGTAGAAGGTTTTCTTTGCCATTTTTAAGGACTTATCTATGCAGTTCTTTGGGTATTTTAAATCAAAAGCAATTTTGTATATTTTACTAATTTCATCGTCAATGAACTCAGGGCTACAAATTCGTAGGCCTCTTAGAAACAAAGTAGAAAGAACGGATCGTTTTACCTTAATGTGGTGATCAGAATAATAATGTATATAGGAACAATTATTAGTGGGTTTTCTGTAAACATTGTACTTAAACTTTTTTCCAGACCTATATATTAAAACATCTAAAAAAGGGATCGAAGAATCTTTTTCTATTTCAACTGTAAAATTGATAGAGGGAATTAAATTATTAAGTTTGGGTAAGAATTCATTGAGATTTAAAGTCACTGGCCAAAGACAAAGAACATCATCTACATATCTAAACCATGGAACATAATTTGGCAGAATCTTCCTTAATAACTTACTTTCAAAAAAACTCCATATATAAGTTACTCAAAATGGGGGAGAGAGGGTTTCCCATCGCCATACCAAATTTCTGTCTAAAATATTCATTATTGAACACAAATTTTGAGTCTACTATGCACAGCTTAATTAATTCTATAATTCTATAATACATTATTATTCTGATCACCACATTAATGTAAAACGATCCGTTCTTTCTACTTTGTTTCTAAGAGGCCTACGAATTTGTAGCCCTGAGTTCATTGACGATGAAATTAGTAAAATATACAAAATTGCTTTTGATTTAAAATACCCAAAGAACTGCATAGATAAGTCCTTAAAAATGGCAAAGAAAACCTTCTACGAAGTAAAGGATAAGATTCCTTATAACACAAAAAATGTTTTAGTGTTACCATTCAGAGAAAATTTCCTTGATCTGCCGAATCTGCTGAGGACTTTTAACGTAAATATTGTGTTCAAAAATTTAGATGTAATTAAGAATTCCTTGATTAAGAACTCCCCTTTAAGTGAACATGGTTGTGTATATAAAATCCCTTGCACAATATGTAATAAATTTTACATTGGCCAAACTGGTAAGACCCTTGAATTACGTATTAAACAGCATCAATACAGTATAAGAAGTGGCCAGGAATCTAACGCCATTTTCATTCACGTAAGAGATACTAATCATCCCATTGATTGGAAAAATGCTTCCAAATTAAGGTTTAGTAAATCTATTGTTAGCAGAAATATATTGGAATCAAGTGTGATCAAGAATAATGCGGATTTGGTCCTTAATATTAGCCCTGGGTTGTACAAATTAGATTCGTGCATTGTCAGAAAGCTGGCGAAGGGCCTACTGTTTTCTTAACTGCATTCTTGCCCCATAATGGTTTGCCCTGGTTAAATAAATAAATATTATTGTAAGAACTGTTAACATTCTTATGTGTCTATTTTAATTGTAATATTTCTTTCGTGTATAATCTTTGGTTGCTGGGGGGTTTATTGGACTTTTGAACTGGGTTGCTTTTGGGAAAACAATTTTTTCCAGACTGTTTGTAGAAATTTTGTAATAATCTGCAAGACGATGGCAACTTTCCCTTTGTTTTCATTAATTTCGGGCCTCTTAATTTCCTACTTCAATTAAATATTAGTGTTAATAACCATTATAATAATTTTTGTTTTCTGTACTGGTGTTTTGTCTAATTTCATTTGTATAGTAATTTAGCAGCCTACAGATTATGTTATCTATTTGTTATCTACGTTATCTATTTGTTTTTCATTAAATTCTTGCCAATTAATTGCCTGTTTTAATTAAATATTAGTGTTAATAACCATTATAATAATTTTTGTTCTCTGTATTGGTTTTTTGTCTAATTTCATGTATACAGTATACTTCTTTTTTATATTTAGTAATTTAGCTGCCTACAGATTATGTTATCAATTGAAAAAATCTTTAGAGGGCTTTAAGGCCTTTAATTTGAGGTGCCGATTGTGAATTTTTTGCTTGTCTATTTAACTCATTTACTTTGTAATCTCCGTCTATTTTCTGTTCCTCCTTGATAATGTGAATATATCACGAAAGCGCTCGGACTTTGTGTTTCCTTTTCCCTGTGGTTGTTTGCTTATTAATAAGGTCACGTTTATTTTGTGATTTTAGTGCATATATATATAATATATATATATATATATATATTATATATATAATATATATATATATAAAGTAGATCGACGGCACTGCATCTACAAAATATGATGGGATCGAACCCCGACCACAAAGTCTTTATAGGAAAACGGTGTTACCAGATATCATTATTGAAAGTATGATACCACTAGAATATTATTTACCAGAAACAGCTGTAGCCGAGCCCTCAACCACAAACGTTTTCGGTCAATATAATTAAGATTTATTACTAACAATAGAATAATAAACACAACTATATCATTCTGCTTATTTAGTCGACTTATTGGAAATAAATTCATTTATTCGAAAATATATAGGAAATAAATCATGATGGCCTGAATTAGAACCACACACAAATTGGTTTGTTTATATATATATATATATATATATATATATATATATATATATATATATATATATATATATCACCACACAACATATCCTATTCGCTACATTCTCTAATATAACGATGGTTATTTAAAATTAGGATGGTTTATTAATCTCATTATTACATTATTCACCACTACGACGGAAAGCAGTCTTAAAGTGTAATACGGTTTTGAGCTTTTTGTAAATTTTTTAATTGCACATTATATTACACATTATGTTACTCGATGAAGTATTTCGAGGTTAAAATGAAAACATTTCTCTCCGTAATCAAAACACTCTGCCAGAGACGGGTAGAAATAAAGGTTGAAATGGGAGCCATGAAAAATGAAAAAAAGGATTAATTTGAGTTTTATCCTTGGTAATTAGAAGGAGTGTATATATATATATATATATACATTAAGGGTATAGATGTTAGGCCCAACAAAGCAAAAAAAATATTTTTTTCCTCCTTGGGATCCTGTATATATATACTTTTTTCCATTTAAAACCATATAAATTCAAATATTCGCTTGTAACCCACTCAACGATCTCCTATTTCCAGGATTAGTGCGAGTATGATATATAAGCAAAAACAGCAGAACAAGAAATTAGGTTCGCTGCCATAGTTATAGCTACTTAGCCTTTATCATATATGGGCTATAACAGTTTTTCTTTGTAGTCCTAAGCTCTTGCCCCTAAACAATGAATATATATTTGGCACAACCTTTGAAGTGCGGAGGAATTCCTACACCAAAGTCAACTCATTTAAATTTATATAAATAAAAGCTTATAAAGGTATTCAACACATTTTTGTGTTTCAGTCTCAATTCCTCTGACCTTTTGTAACAGAACTCATATACTTCACCATTATTATCGTTATTATCATCATTATATACGTATTAGTCATATAAGTCAAACAATTATTTAATTCTAACTCCACAAATTGAAACACTGAATATCCCTGAATAATTGTGAAGCTCGACTATTTATTTTATTTAATTTGGCCATTTAGGCTTTATCGGATTGTATGGACTATAGTCTGCAAATAAAACTTTTCATTTTCATTCATTCTCTCTCTCTCTCTCTCTCTCTCTCTCTCTCTCTCTCTCTCTCTCTCTCTCTCTCTCTCTCTCTCTCTCTCTCTCTCATATTAACTGATATTTTGCCCGTGAGTAACCAAGCATTACCAGCCGTCATGGGTACTGCCAGTCAGTCAGAACTCTATTGTTTACCAGACTTATATGAAGTTGGAGATCTTGGGCAAGCCATACACACACACACACAGGCACACATATCTATCTATCTATCTATCTATATATAATATATATATATATATACAGTATAAGTATAAATATACGAAAGAGGCTGATCTTCGCAACCGCCGTGTGTCCCAATCGCACGGTGGTGTGAACTGTTGTAGGATTGTAGGATGAGGCCAGCGAATCCAGAATGTCTATATATATCTGTATGCGTTTTTATATGTGAAATAGCGATGCATGCGTTCCTTTATGGTACGTTGAACTCTTTAAGCCAAAGAGGCCTTATGTATAGAATTGCTAGTGAAGTAACTGATATTAAACTGCCAACATGCTCTGAAGAGCTCGGCCTATGACTTCTTTCCCATGTCCGTAGAAAAATAACCTGGAATCCTGTTTTCTTTCAACATCAGCGTTTTGGTGGCTTTAGTAACTGTTTCAGGCAATTTATTTTTCAGAGGAATTAGCCACAGATATCTAGAGAATACATCTATTATGAATAGGATATAGCGCTAGGCACCATTATACACTGAATATGTCTGCATGTCTGTTAAATCCGCTTGCCAAATAGAGTCAATCGAGGCTGCTGTTGTCTTGGCTGTTTTAAACATTTTTCTCACCGGCTTATGAAGTGTATAAGCATCCTGCTCCCGCTTAAACCCTCTCAACATCTTTTTTCCCTACTCCCTCATTATAAACATCTCTGTACAGTCCATTAACGCCGCTGTAGGAGGTTGGGCTAGAAATGTTATAATAGCGTTTTCTTAATATGTTAGCCATTTGCGTATTTTAGAGGCACGCGGGGAGGGTTGTCCGTAGTTGTTTGGTCTTTTCTTTCTCCTCTTCAGAGATGCCATCGCTGGAGGTGAAGGCATGCTCATGCTCAGTTGTGACACATGCGAGGCTTGGTCCAAGTCTTTTAAACTGTTTAGATTTCCGATCAATGTTTTGGGGGCATTTATTTGTTGTAGTCTTGCTTTAATATGCTTCCATCCTGATGGTGAGGGCTTATCCCACTTTCTCACCAGGTCATGGATGACGTCAACGATATTTGAGCCCTGTACCTTTGTTCCTTCATCAACAACCTCTCCTGTATGGTCCACTGTATAATGGGGTCCTCACTTAATAGATTATGAATACTTAAACCTTTATTCCTCAATGCATGTGGAAGACAGCTTTTTAATACATGTTCGATATGTTGTGGGGTCGATCTGTTATTCTTCGACTGGTCAACTCTAGCCGCGACCACAGTTCTTAGGCCTCCATGTTCAGCCTCGTGTGCGCTGTGCCTAATAACTACGAGGACCTCTGTTGAATTCTTATAATTTTCATACTCATAAAGAAATTTCTGCTGAGCTTTTTGGTATAAGATTCTTTCCTCATCAGATGACTTTTCACTGTTTAATAGATCTAACAATTAGCTTTCCATTCTTTTAAGCCTGCTTTTACGGGATTCTAGAATCGTATCTGGACTCTTTGAGCTTTGTAGTGAAGCATACACCTTGTGTGGAATCACGACTACTTTCTTCATTATATTTAATCTAGTCAGTAAAGGCCCCAAAACTGAAAATAAGATGGGGAGGAATGAACTCCCTCTTTGTACAATAATTCGTTTTTTCTTCGCCAAAGTTTGACTTTTACGAGCGAAAGTACGTATTATGTTCCTGTAACGGCGTAGGCGAGCCTTCTGAGGGTGTTTCATTGGTACATTACATTTTATAACTTTAAGACAGATTTCACAGATGCATTTTAAAAAGTCGGAATCAATATTTTTAACAAACATCTGTTGCATTGCCTGAGGCAGTCGATGATAGATTTTTTTATTAATTCATGGTATTTCTTTAGTCTCTTTGTCATTTTGGAATACACAACGTTTCAGGCTCGTTTGGGAATATATTCGTTCTTAGAAATACCCTAAACGTGTTCGCGGATGAAGGTCACAAAGCAAATATCCGTAAAGTTGGCTTGTAGCTTCTGTATAAACCTCCAAAATATCCTTACGCTGATTCGGGAACATTTGATTGGCTAATACCCCAATTTGTGACACATCTCTACGTTGTGCGAATAAGACTAGATCTTGTGTATTTAACGATACATCGCGCATGTATCTATTTTTGATAAAGAGATTCTGGTTGTTGAAGAATACGCTTATGTTAAGATGGCGGAAGAACACAGTAAATGTCTCGGCAAAAGTTTTATCCATTTCTAACATGAGATCGTCAATTACAATGACTGTACGTTCATTTCACTTTAACGAATTAACGTCATATACACCTTTGTGGAACAAAATATCATCTTGGTACTCTTTGAATACTGACTGGTATGTCAAATAGTACCATGTGACTTTATGCACAAATTTTGAGAACATCTCCAACTTTATCTTTAATGATTTTAAGCATAAACACAGTTTGACCACATCCTGTAGGGCCAGATATAATTCACGTGGATGGACTCGTGAACCTGAATTTTCCTACAGAATCCATTTCTAACACGTTACACTCCTAAGTGTAACATTTACAAAATATAATAAAATTTTAAGTGATGCTCCTTAATTCTACAGTTTTGTTTTTCCTCTTCTTCCTCTGAACCGTGAATGAGGATGAGGTACAGCATCATGTCCCCATCATCGATATTACAGACGATTCCGATGACAGTGTAGTTGTGGCTACAGGCTCCACCCCTGCTATCGAACCTCCACCAACGCCAGCTGTAGTGTCCCCATGCGACAATTCAAAGCGGAGGCATGATGATGAATCGCCCTCTACGTCAGGTCAGGTATAAAGCGTGTCAAGAGTGCACCGATTGTTAGACCCCCAGGAATAGAGCCCGAACTTTCTACGTCTTATGATACACCCCCACACTAGCTCTTTCCTCAAATAAAAATGTGCCCCCTTATCCCTGTTCAATACCTGACGTACCCTCCACAGCAGCAGCTTTTCGTTCTGTAGAGGATGGTATAACATTCGAGTTGGTGCGCACCGCCACCCCCACCTCAGCCCTGACTAGAAATCTTTACGTAGTCAGGGTTGACCCTGGAGCCATGTATAGCAATGGTGCACGCACGGACTCCGACGCGTAGTTGAGCGTATTGTGAAGTTCGCCCTTTAGAACAGCGACGGATGTGAGGTCAGGACGAGGATGTCCTTCGGGTTCTGGTCAGATTACGGGGATGTAGATGATTTTTGGGTAGTAATACCATACAAGCGCTTGGCTGCTGTAGATATAGAATATATTATGGGTTATATGATGCAAGCCTCTCAAAGTAGTACAACCTTCAAAATGGACAACTTCACGACAGATATTGACCAGATATTCTGTGTTGCGGGTCATACGGCCACACCTTATACTCTTAACTTCAATTCTCAGGCTATTTACAGACGGCATATAAACACCGATCGTGGTTGCGGCTTTATAGCAATAGTCTTAGCTCATATCTTTACTGTACTAAATATGGGGGGCAGAAAAATTTGGTTGCCGACGGTTGTGCAGCTTGCCCGTAAACTCGCTTCAAATTGCAAGCATGAGTTTCACTGTAATATAGGTCCTGAAGAGCTGAGAAAGGTAGAGCAGGAAATGAATTTCGCATAGTTGTATTTGGGATGGATGGCCGTGGTAGGACTGTGTATGTTTTTAAAATTTGCGTGAGAGATTGTACAAAACCCCCTTATTTTAGGGCTGTCAGGACAACGTATCTCCCCATCCGTAAAATAAGGGACTTTTAAGCGAGTTATGATAAAAGTCGAAAATATGGAAGGCATCATGAATTGTGTAAAGGATGCCTCGAGTTTGCGGACGATATAGTGAAACATTGTAAGGATTGCCACATGGTATGTGAGCAGTGTAAAAGCTCCAAATGTGAAAGTAGTATAGTTGAAGCTGAGAAGAAGGACTGTAATGTGTGTAGATGTACATTTTTCAATAATAACTGTTTTGAGCTCCAGAAGTCAATTGGCACATGCGGGAAAATGAGAATCTGTGAATGTGGTATGTTTCATATGACGGATAATTGGGGAAATTCACGCATAAATGTGATGAAATTCTTTGTTCTACATGCCACGAGAAATATAAGGCAGATGGTACAAAGCATGTATTCTATATGAAAGATGCTAAGCCTAAAAATAGACCTTGTAGAAACCAAAGAGGTTATCCCACATCTACTTGTAAGCCAGCCTATCTGCGATGAGTGCATGGCAGTCGAGTGTGATGGGTGTCACAAGTGTGGCAAACGAACAAACGTTTTTAAAACGATCGCACACGACAACCCCGTGAAACTCTTTGTGTCCTATATTGTCAAGTTAGCGGACAAGTTAAAAAAAATGACTGTGTATATTCTTGCCCATAACGGCGTACAATTTGACACACAATTCATTTATAAGGAACTGCTTGAACACGAGTCATCGGAGATATTTACAGGCGATCCCTTGAAAAGAGGAAACAAACTTATACAGATGCAAATAAGAGGTAATGTTCAGTTTAAAGACACTTTGTTATTCACACCTTGTAAATTAGCCAAACTACCCAAGGTGATGGGCGTAGCCGCCAAAGTTTCAAAAGCGTATTTCCCATACACTTTCCTGACTAGTGACACTTTAAATTACGTAGGACTACCTCCCCAAAACATTACTTTAATTACACCAACATGAGTGATAGAGAGCGTGAAGATTTTCACCGCTATTACAACAGTTTTATTGAAGAAGTTCCATACACTATAGCGGATGAATGTGAGCGTTATTGCGTGACTGATGTGCGCGTCCTTAGAGTATGTTTCCAGGCGTTTAGAAGGATGTACATAGACCGGTTCAACTGTGATCCGCTGCAAGTCGCAACCACGATCGCTTCATTGTGCTCTATGGTGTTCAAGAACAATTTCATGCCTAAAGACACACTGGCTGTCATTCACAGAAACAGTCCCCGCAGTTATGGGCATAAGGGTATTTAATGGCTCATACACCTACAGCAACAGACAGGTATACATAAAACATGCCCGCAACACGGGGGAAGTCCCTTTTTGGGTGGATGGTCTAAGCGAAGACCATGTCACTGGTGAGAAGACAGCGTACTCCTTTAACGGGTGCTGGTGGCATGGTTGCCCACGTCCTGAGTGTGGAATCGTAGGAGATATCCATGATAGATCTGCCTACAGTCTTGCAAGGACCCGCACCCTGGCTCAGCTTATAGGTTCCCAGTTCACTCACAAGGTCTTGTGGGAGCATGCATATGATATACGGATGTAAATAGATGGGCAGTACCGCGAAGAAATAAACACCATCAAACGTTCAATGGTGTTGGATGCTGCGATAGCTTGTTCGGTGGGCGTACAAATCCCTTCAAACTATACTTTCCACCTGTGGAGGGCGTGAAACTCCATTACTACGGTTTCTGTTCTTTATACCCCTACGTGATGAAAATCAATCCGTACCCCGTAGGAGCACCTGAAAAACTGGCATGTCCCGCTCTGCCTAACATCGAAGTTCTCAGCAAATTTGAACGAGAACTATTTCGGTCTTTCTTTCGTAGACGTGCTTCGATCTCGCGACTTATTGATGCCGATCCCGTCACTATCGACCACAAGCTCATGTTTCTCCTGTGTGTAAAGTGCTCAGAGGAGAACAACGGGACCTGTAATTACACATCCAACCAGCGGAAGATCAGAGTTGTATATGCAAGTCCTGAGCTGTCCCTAGCCGTTCGCCATGGCTACAGAATATTGAAGATATATGAGGTGTGGAGGTTTCAGAATCTACCCAACCTTTTCACACCATATATATATATATATATTAGGGTGTCTCTTATTTTCGAAGTGTTGAATTGTTTAGGTTGCGCCCCCTCAACCAGTTCCATTGGTTGAAAAAACATCACATATAAAATTTTTTTGGATTGAACAATTTTTAGAGGTCGCCCCCGCTTATTAAATTTCATAAAATATAGCTATTATTTATGCAATTAATATTTGAAATTACTAGCAGTTGTCAAGTATACTAAACATATGTTTTTAATTAATTAATCATCATATTTATGATGAATTCAATTAAATGAATATATGAGAGATAATTGTCAAGTTTGTAGCTGAAAATATTGCTTGATAAGACAAGATCAACCTGTTTAAACATGTTTCATCAAGAATGCTCCAGATTATGTTGCAATTGTTTATTTGTCATCATTCAGTGTTCTGCTGTCATAAGTAAAAGGTGTGTAACTGTGTATCACTATACTTCTTTTTTGCTATTATCAGATAATAAACTATGTTATTTATATTTTTCACAATTATTTATACTGATTTTGTTATTAGTGTTTGAAAAAAATTTAATGAATTTAATGAAAAAATTAGAATTTATGCTCTTATACATATACTATGAAGTTTTAAACAATGTTGCTATTTGTCACAAAGAATTTAATTTAGTTCAATGGAAATTTTACCTGACATGTGTTTCATGATCTGTGTTTCTATCAGTGGCGTCACTAGAGGGGTGCGGGGGGTTTTTGTGCAGTGTTTGAGCAGAAATTTATTATTTTTTATAAAAATATCCCTGTAGTTAGTTATAACAACAAAAACATTTTTCGTAAGCCCAGCTTACATGTATCAATATACCTACAAGGCTAAAACTCTATGCTAATTTACTTTTTGAACCCTCTAATGCGCTTCGGTCAGAGCTGTCATTATTACCCAATTACAATGACAATTACAATTACAATATAGTAGAGCCTGTGCTCTCATCGAAGCAAAATTGGGACATGATGTTTTGTACTTGCCTTGTAGACACCATGTTTTAGATTTATTGTTGGGAGCTGCATTTGAAGCAACATTGGGATCTACATCAACTGGTCCAGAGATATTGATCTTTAAGCGTTTTCGTGACAATTGGACTTCTGTTGATCAAAGCCAGTTCCAAACAGGTGAGACAGACACGATTACTAAAGAAGCAATTATCCAGTCTAAAACTGAACTAATTCAGTTTGCTAGATCCCAGGCACCTATGCTACGGGATGACTATCAACAACTTTTGGATCTGTCCATCATCTTTCTTGGAGGTGTCCCCAATAAAGGCATCAAGTTTCGTGCACCAGGTGCCATGCATCGAGCTCGCTGGATGTCCAAAGCGCTCTATTCTATCAAGATGTGGCTTTTTCGAAACCAGTTCAAGATGACTAAGACTGAAGAACGAGGAATTCGAGATCTTTCCCTTTTTTCTGTTCTCATCTATATGAAGGCTTGGACAACATCCTCACTCCCTATTGAAACCCCATTTAATGACTGGCTCCTTATGAGGTCATTGATTAATTATCCTAACAAAAAGATTTCTGATGCAACTAAAAAAAAGCTCTCTAACCACTTATGGTACCTGTCTGAAGAAGCAGTTGGTCTTGCTTTCTTTGATGAGCGAATTACTACAGATGTAAAGAAACGCATGGTAAAGGCATTAGAAGATGAGTCCACTGATAGACCACCCAAGCGACCTCGGATTCCTGAATCGACCTTCTGCTCTGGTGAAGGACTACACCAACTTGTTACAAGAAATACTAGAGAATTCTTTACTAAGCTGAATTTGCCAGAAGGATTTCTGAACAAGGCACCCAGCACTTGGACATCCAACTGTGAATATTTAAGGGCCAGAACTATTGTTGCAGCTCTATCTGTTGTAAATTACCGGGCAGAACGTGCAGTAGCTTTAGTTCAAGAGCTGAATAAGAAATTGACAGTGGGGGAAGAGCAGCTCCAGTTCCTGCTCCAAATTGTTGCAAAACACCGCCAGAGTCACCCAGTTCCATCAAAAACTGTTCTTCTCAAAAAATAACCATCAATGAGGTCGCACCTTAAAATACACAATATTGTATAATCATTGTATATTAAATAAGTGTTGTATAAGGAAATAATGCTAATTAAAGTAATTAAAGTATGTAAATAGCACTGGCATTTTGAATTTATCTCTATATAATAAACTAATGGTTTTTTTTTGTAGCAATGCTTCATTGCTGATTGTATATAAAAAAAGACACTATAGTTTTTCTTTTTCATGATGTTAGCCCGCAGTGGGCAACGGGTCACTCCCAAAAATATAGCTTCCCTCACCAGCTATCTGCAAAGCAGATAGGATCCAGCTTTGGGACAGGATGTAGGGTTTAAAGCAGCCTAGCCCCGCTACATTTAGAATCTCAATATAAGCAAAAGATTTAATTTTCCCAGAAGAGTTTCTTGTTCCATGCACGGTCTGTGTGTATCATAAAAAAATTCAGGGACCCATTCTAAGTTCATTCCCATGTGTGTGTGTATATATATATATATATATATATATATATACATTTTAACTGCAAACACGCAGTATAATTAACGTAAAGAACGACGCTTGTATAGGAGAATAATCCGCGCAAGATGAGGAGGCGTTAATTATACTGCGTTAATTACACTGCTTTTTGCAGTTAAAATGTATATAATGTACGGCATGTGGGAGGTGCCCCCTTGGGGCATTGGAGAATTACGGCATTTGACTGAGTGAGGCCCATGGTGTAATGGTTATCATATCTGACCGGCAATCGGAAGATCCCGGGTTCGATTCCCGGGTGGTTACCTCATTTTTTCATTTGTTTCGTTCTCCCTCCTCATCTTGCGCGGAATATTCTCCTATGCAAGCGTCGTTCTTTACGTTAATTATACTGCGTGTTTGCAGTTAAAATGTATATAATGTACGGCATGCGGGAGGTGCCCCCTTGGGCATTGGTTTGTGCGCGTATGTAGGAGAATTACGGCATTTGACTGAGTGAGGCCCATGGTGTAATGGTTATCATATGTGACCGCAATCGGAAGATCCCGGGTTCGATTCCCGGGTGGTTACCTCATTTTTTCATTTGTTTCGTTCTCCCTCCTCATCTTGCGCGGAATATTCTCCTATGCAAGCGTCGTTCTTTACGTTAATTATACTGCGTGTTTGCAGTTAAAATGTATATAATGTACGGCATGCGGGAGGTGCCCCCTTGGGGCATTGGTTTGTGCGCGTATGTAGGAGAATTACGGCATTTGACTGAGTGAGGCCCATGGTGTAATGGTTATCATATCTGACCGCAATCGGAAGATCCCGGGTTCGATTCCCGGGTGGTTACCTCATTTTTTCATTTGTTTCGTTCTCCCTCCTCATCTTGCGCGGAATATTCTCCTACACAAGCGTCGTTCTTTACGTTGATATATATATATAGCACTTTTTTGAAGGATTAGATAGAAGCATCAGGGTATCCGCGTGGATTTGAGACCGAAATTGAAAAATCGGCGTATATTCAATGCTATCGTGATCGTGAAGGAATACAACTTGACTGGTCCAAAATTGTAAAGAACCCGGGCAAGCGCTTTTGTGCAAAGTTGTGCCTAAATAGTCTTTGGGTAAAATTTGCACAGAATACAGGCAAGGGGAACGTCCATCTAGCCCAAAGTTATAAGGAGGTGTGGGATTATGCCCACGCTCCCGATAAAGAGGTCATGGGGATCGTGAATGTGGGTAATACGTACATAATAAAGTACATTACCGAATTGGCTACAGATACATTACGTGTTACGAACATACCTGTAGCCAGCTTCACAACAGCGTATGCTTGCATCAAACTTTTGAGTCTACTGCATTCTCTTGGGCAGAGGGTTCTGTACGCAGACACAGATAGTGTGATATTTACAGAGAGGGAGGGTGAATACATGACGGCTATTGGAAAATTCCTCGAAGAATTGACTGATGAGATCAAGGATGAGTGTGGTGATAGTGCCTACGCTGATTCTTTCGTACCAACTGGTCCAAAAACTTATGGGTTACGGGTGAGGGTGGGGGAGGAAGTGCGATGTAGCGTGAAGGCGAAAGGCATCACGTTTAACCTGGCGAACCGGCCGATCGTTAACATTGATTAGGTGAAGGAGCTAGTGTGCTTAGAGGATGAGGGTGATCAACCGCCCCAACTGACTGTAGGAACCCACAATTTTCGGGCACAGAAACTAGGGGGTGTGAAGGAACTTAGGGGGAAGAAAGTGTGTCGTAACACATATAGGAAATGCTACCAGGTGCCTGGCACCTACGATACCGTACCCTTTGTGTACTATAGCCCTTGAATGTTTTGTTTTATATATATATATATATATATATATATATATATATATATACAGTATATATATGTGTGTGTGTGTGTATATATGTCTTTATTTACTTGTTAACGATATGTTTATTTATTTATTACGCGTAGTTGAATATATTCCATGAATTAGAGGCTAATTTTTTATTGATGATATATCTATTTATTTAAAATATATTATGTTTTAATTAGCGTTTCATTTTCTCATTCGTGTGTGTGTGTGTATGTGTGTGTGTGTACAGGAAAAGGCTAAGCACCGCCCACTGTATGGCCTATCAAAGGGGTCACGTGACTCCGACCTCTAGCTGATCTTATCTCTACCCTGCCTAGTTAGTTGACCTCAACAAGCCCTGGATCTCAGACGTGTATTTTGAAGAATTCTCGTGTTGACGGAAAGAGTAATGGTTACCTTTGATATTGCGTCCTCGACATTCATGAAGTGGTATTCGGTAAAGTCTACAGATGTGGTGAACACTCAAAGAATACCGAGTCCTCCCTCCTTTGAGGCTTCTAAGGCCATATTGAGCCGAACGAAGCGTGAGGTGCAGGACGTTCAAATACTTTACGGTTACTCTGGTGAGAGCATTGCGGGCTTTCGTGGCTCAAATGATGTGATGGTAGCCCTGTTCAAAAATCAACTTTTTCTTATTTTCATAGGTTTCTGTACTTTTTCCCATGCGTTTTGACCTGAAAGGGCCGAAAATCACAACCATTTTGACCTAGGTTGTTGGGAAGCATTGCCGCATGGAGCTTTAAGTTTTCTGCCTTGAAATCGGCCAAAAGCACCAGTTCCGGGGTCCCTTGAATCATGTTTTGCACTATAACTTTTTATCTAAACAAGATAGAGCAACAAAATAGGCACCAAATTAAAGTGTTTTTAATCCTCTTTCTAACTTATACAATTATGATAGTCTTGGAACAAGAAATGGCACATTGGTACATACAAAGATTTCAGAAATATCACAAAATTCGTTTTCTCACACTCAAGACAGACAAGGCGCCTTATTCATGACACAAATTTGAGATTAACATTTTGTCACAAGTCTAATCGATCAAGAAGTGAAAGCATTACATGATGATTAATTTCATAATGACATTTACACAGTCAGTTGTTGAGAGTTTGTTTCTTGAAGCTGTCAAAGCGGCGTCTGTTGAACTCCACAGCTTGAAGGAGATAGTCCCTTTGCTTGGCATCTGTTGTTATGACATTTGCAAAGTCGCTCATCATCTTGACACCACGTTCAGCAATGTCATTCACCGCTTTCAGATTCTTAACATAGTCCAACGCTTTTCTGTAGTCCTCATTCTGTGGCCAAGACGTGACAGGTTCCAGAAGCCACTCGGATCCAATGTTCAGTGTGTCCAGCAGGAAATGTGATTCTGGGCCAATGAGATCAACCAGGGTGGTCTTAGCTGTGACTCTCTGGAATAGAGGCTTTCCTGTTCTGAAGCTGTCTGGCTTCTCAGTGGCATGTAACTGGGCAACAATGTCGTGCTTCAATGTGTCACTCAATCTACTGCTGAACAGGGCAAATGGCACGACTTCCTGCGTCAGGTACCATTTGTGGTTTTCCATCTTATTAAGTACTGCATCAGCAAGCTCTGGGTCAGTTTTCTTGTACTTCAACATGTCCTGGATTAGACTTAGATCATTCACGGGAGCATCTGCAGCAGACATTGACATCATCCATACAGGAGTGTAGAACAGCGCAAGGAAGGTGTTGAGTCTTTCCAGCTTTGATACAGTGTCTTCGTCGTACTCAAGTTGATCTGCAAACATCAGCATTTTCATGGAGTACAGGTTTTTGGCCATCCATCTGGCCTGATGAATGGCTCCTGGTCGACTCCAGTGAATACCTCGAGGAGGCGTTCCTCCAAGAACAATAACTGTCAGTTCAGCCATTTCCCTGTAGTCGGCTCTTGGAAGCCTTTCTGCTGTTAGAATGTCTTGGAGTATTTCTTCACTGTTCTTCTTCTTTTCCTTCAGCCATTTGCTGTTGATAGCCAGCATCTTTGGGTTTTCCTTGGACAAGTCCGTCCAAACATCCTTCAGATGCTCAAACCAGGGATTATCTGGCCCCTTCACCTTCCCAAACAGCTTCTCCCAAACTGCTCCTACTAGGATTTCCAGGATGTGATGTCGACAGGCCAGATAAAACACCTTTTTGTTCAGCATTTTCTCTAGCAGTTTGGCAGCTCCTCTCTGAACTCCACTGTTACTGGATGTAGTGTCAAAAACAAGGGCAGTAACATTATCCGTAAGTTCCCATGTCTCCAGTAAATCCATTGAAGCCTCAGCCTAAGCTGTGCCAGAAGAATTGTCGATGACAGGTACTCCCAATAACTTTCCTTCAGTGTATGAAGGTGGACCAGACACTAGCACAGCTAAAGTCTCTGAGGTATTTCCAGGTTCACTGCCCAAGACATCTTTGAGCAACTTTCCATCCCAGTGTAAGGCAGCGTACTGTGGGGGTTTTTCACAAAACTTGGACATGTGACTCTGGCTGATATTATACCTGGACAGCATTCTGTTGCGACGTGTTGTTGAGGTTGAGATGACGAAGTTATCCAGATCAGCCCCTCCAGCTTTCAAGGTGGCAGAAACCATGGCAGTAACTTGATTGTCTGATAAACCAAGACGATCAGCTGTATTGCAGATGACATCACATTCCATGACCTTCCTTGGAAACGTCAAAGTCACACTAGTCACAGTGTCTTGATGGTGAGAACATCCAGGACGAGGCTGATGGTAATCCATGTCCTCTGTGTTAGCGTCGTTGTCAGTTGAGTCACCCCAGGTAATGTCATCCACATGAACAACAGCCTCTTGTTCTGCTGCAGCTGTAAAATAATACAACATGTTAAGACAGTAATTGTTAAGTACATGCTAAATATCGCAATGGAGTAAAACTTAAAACTTTTTGTAACGTTCAAAGTAATTAGTTTTACCTTGTTCTTGTCTATGCTGCAGTCTTTCATTCCTCGCTGCTTGCTGCAGGGATCTTGTCTCAAAAATCTTGTCATGACCAGACATATGACCTTTCCTCTCAGTCTTTTGGTCTTCGTAGAACCTGATATCCTCATCTTTCTTCTCTCTGGATAACAGTCTGTTGTTCTGTATTTCCTGGATTGCATCTGGAGCTCCTATATCGAACAGGCTGTCTAATTCCAGCACAAATGCTCCTCTTTTTCCTCCAGGGTTACTTGCTCTTCCTTTGCTTTTCACCAGAGCACGATGTTTCTCATGTAGTTTCATGAAGAGCTTCATTGCGTTGTACTTGGTCATTGTCTTGATCCTAGCCATCTGCCAGAATGGGATGATAGATTCAACTGTTTCATATGCAAGGTCTTGAACCATGGGTCTCCCTGCATTTTCTGGTAAATTCTGAAGATTAAGGAAATACTGGAACGCCTGTCTGTTGGTGGGAAGCTGGGAACCACTGATAAAAGCTGAAGGGTATCCAACCAGGAAAGTTTCAGTGAGAGATCTGGTAGATGGCCCAGTTGACACCTGCCTGTGGACAGTACGTGGAGGTTCTGAGATATCAACTGTGCGCCCACGGAGCTCCCTCAGCTCCTTGCTTAATGCCATTGTGAAGTTGTAACTTGTAGATGGTTTTCTAGATTCTGATTGAGTTTCTGTTGTTTCCTGAAAAATGATAGATAATAATTATTATTATTATTATTATTAATTATTATTTATTTATTATTATTATTATTATATTATTATTATTTACTAATTTTATGCTCTTTCATTTGATACCTAATTTGTTGCTCTATCTTGTTTAGATCAAAAGTTAAAGTGCAAAACATAATTCAAGGGACCCCGGAATTGGCGCTTTGGCCGATTTCAAGGCAGAAAATTTAAAGCTCCATGCGGCAATGCTTCCCTACATCCTAGGTCAAAATAGTTGTGATGTTCGGCTTTTTCAGGTCAAAAAGCATGGGAAAATGTACAGAAACCTATGAAAATAAGAAAAAGTTGATTTTTGAACAGGCCTAATGTGATGGACTACGTCGTAGGACTAAACTGCGTAAAGGCGCACATACACCGCGAAGTGTAAGAAGCGTCACGTGTAGAAGAGAAGCAACGGGTATGGGTAGCGAGTCTTCTTGACGAATGGTGTGACAAGCGGTATTTTGTCATGTTACATCACACCGAGTACGCATACCCTGCTTCTGAGAATGTAAATCTTGTTATCATGGACAGTCTAAAATATTTTTATCATTACGTTCATATATGTCATGATGAGGTTCGCAGTGAGGGTGTGGCTAAAGGCATGTGTGAGTTTTTAATAGAGTTTAGGGATGAGTATCGCTTGCTAAGCAAACAGGACAGATATGGACACATGTTTCTCTCAAATAGAGCGCTGGAGTGTTAATAAAATGTGTGTACTTCGAGAAAATACAATGTTGAATACCCCTGAACGAAACTGTATGTTTCGATAAAACATTAAAGCCGTTATTACTTCATGTAACAGAAAAATTCTGATTGCCCGACATAATGGGATACAAGTATTCACATGACTCTTTCATGTTGGAGCAAGCCCTTGCACGAATCACTAACGCTTGATATGACGCGCCCATGTGACTCATCCCCCCCACACCTCGCCGAACCAAACCGCTCACCGGCTGCTCATAGTCACCTCAGAGCTTGACCCGACTCCTCACAAGAGAAAATAATGGAGCCTCTGTTGAGCAGTATCCTCAATGCCGCATACGATGTGTCCGTGACGAAATCAGTGCGTGTGTTCAGGCGTAAAACCGGCGCTGTTAACTATGTACTGGAAACACGTTATAGACAAACAAACTCTGGTAAACGAAATGTTATTTATTTAAGTGTTGAGGAAATGAATAGAATCTTCGTGATAGTTGAGAAGTGGGGTGAGGATCGTTATAAAATACCTGCAGGTGTAGGTACAGGAAGAGAGCAGATTAGTGATGTACCATCATATGCCATTATTTGTACGTTGTATATAAATCGCGATCAGCCATGCACTGATATACGATTGATGTGGAAGAATGCGTCAGATAATAACGTCCTTGTCCCCACGCGAAACCGTTTCATCTTCGACAGAATGTTTGAAATCGTCGGTTTCCGCAAGCTGAAGCCTATATTAGATTGCCGTGTTATGAATATGCTTTATTTTGGCACGGTTCTTGAATACGCATACTCGGGTTTACCGAGTGTAGGACTGAACAATAGGTGTATCATGCTCCGGTCGAATATTGGAAAACTTGGAATTTCAAGATTGGCAGTATGTATTCCTATGTAAAATTGAATTTTAAGAGGGGTTCGTCTTCTGCAACTTTTGCGAAAAATCGAATTTAAGTGTTTAAAATCGCATTTTTTGTCGAAAAATGGGATTTTTGGCCAATTTCAAGGACTTTGTAGCCTCAAATGACCTCCATATGTTCCATATTGTTCACATACACCCTTAAGCATTTCTAGGCGCAGGCTTGGACCCATTTAAGATCAGCCAAAGTGGTTCATAACCCCTAAAATAACCAAAATCACCCAAAATGGCCCAAAACTAAGGAATTGTATGATTTTTAGTCTCCTATACACCACATTTCGCAGCTGTTCTCTTCATCAGGCAGAATCTTTTTGTTCTTCTTTCTTGGCCTGGCATTTTCTTTTTTTTAGAAACGCCTCCACCAATTTTTATTTATTTTCTTTTCGGCATTACTGAGTGTGATGGCAGCTGCCCCCACCTTTCCGCAAGCTGCTGTGACGTTCAACCAGCTTGTAATAATATGCTGGTCAACTGAATGTTTTGAGATTTTTTCTTCTGAAAGCATCTTGATTTGTCTAGCAGGTCTTGTAGAGATCTAAAACATGTTTATAATGTCTTGCTTTGACTTGAAAACTGGCAACAATTCACTGTGATCGATCCTAGCACGAACAAAACAATCTCCTCTCTCTTCCCCATACACTATCAGCTGCAGCTGAAACTTCCTGGGCTGCTCTTTCACAGCTTTGATTGTGAACTGAGAAGTTCTCAACTTCAAGTGAAGACCTGAGAAGCTCCTCAACTTCTCCTCTTGGCAACTTACAAGTGAAGAGTAGCTCATGCAGTTTCTCCTTATCCCAATTAATCAGAGTAATTGGAGAAGTGGCATCAAAATTCAGTTTAGGGTTTCTATGAGTTCTCAGACTCATGTCTCCATACTCAGACTTACCTCTCATCTTCTTGATCATCTCAACCCCCAATGCCCTCTACTGCTCATCCTCACTGCACAGGAGAAAGGCAATGAGGTTCTCACTGTGAGCATGATATGCTCCACGAACTATCACATGAGTGATTATGTTCCTGACTTCAGAGGTCTGGCTTCTCAGCAGTCCCAAAATACATCCTGAAGTAGAAGTCCAGGCAGAACTTCAGCAGCACCTCCAACTTCTTCAACACCTCCCATTTCAGACCATGCTGCCTCATCCACAGCATCAACAGAGCCTCACCTGTAGTCAGCCAGCGTGACTGATTCAGTGGGCCACACTTCAGACCAGCAACTTCCTCGCTCAAATCTCCTGTCTTGGGAGCTTTGATCAGTTGATAGCAGTTCTTCTGGTCAGTGCTAAGGTTCTGTACAATGTCTTCTGGCAGTTCAATTATATCTTCTTCTCCTGGCAGAGCCTTAAAGCTAAAGTTGACAGGTATATCATTGATCTTCTCCAAAAGTTTTCCTATTGGGCCACTGAACCCAGACTTGTGCGTGTAGGGAAAATCAAGCTTGATGATCATGTGCCTGAGGCTAAATTTATTAATATGCAACTGGTATATCAGCCAGTGACACTTGTGACCTAGCAGTCTCTCCAAATGAGTGATGGCTCCTCCATCAGGTCCTGTGTTTGTGTTGGTAGAATCACCACCAAGGAACACAATAGTATCTTTAGCACCATGAGCACTAATCAACTCAAACAGAGCCTGAGCTATCTTCAGTGCAGATTTCTAATTTCCTTCCGGTTCTTCTGGTGTACAATGGAAGAGATACTTCCCCTCAGGTTCCCAGGTAACACTACAGTGCTCTTCAGTTGTAATATCAGGATGGAAGCGAACAGTTTCTTCATTGTACCTCATGATCTTTGTCTTCTTATCTTGTTTTCCATCAAAGAAAATTCCCTTGATCTCCTCTCCCTCTGTCCTTTTCTCCATGGCCTCCACCGAGGCACCTATTACAGACTCCTTGCCCCTCCACATCTTCATCCTGTCAACAGCTAGATATGCATTATCAGCAGATAGATGGCCAGCTTTGATGAGATCTTGCAAGAAACCAGTTGCAGTGGCTGCTGCAGGAGTGTTTGCCACCTTGAACCTGACTGCAGCCGCAGCAGTGCTTGAGATATCCATGTGGTTCCTCCTGGCAGAGGTGGAGACTTTGCCAGTGTTGACACTGGAGCTTGTGCCTGGTGCAGTACTGAAAAAATCTGTGTCAGCAGTAGGAGCTGCTCTGCCTGGAGACTCTTGCAAGGAAGTCACCTCATCTTCATCATCATCACCATCATCAGCTCTAAGCAGTAGCTCCTTTTCTCCTGCCTCTTTTCTGGTTCTCTTCTCAGCTGCCTTCTGTTCTTCCTCCTTCCTCTTAACAGCCTTCACCTGCTTCACTGTTTCCTTCACATCAGCAGATGCATCCGGAAGCCAGAAACTTCTGAGGTTTTGATCCTCTGGTAATGGAGCCACTCTAGCTCTAGCTTTGGAATCTTCTGAGGCAGAGGACAGTCACAGTTGACATGAACTCTAGCAGCACAGCCAGAGCAGCCAGATGCTTCAGTTCCACGGAGAGTGATATCATGTCTGCAGGTTGTTATGTCAAACAATGTATCAAGTTCAGATATTCTCTTCTCTCTCTTTGCAGCCTTCACTCTGCCATTCACTAGGTCAATCATTTCATTCCACCTGACAAGAATCTTCCTGGCAATAGATCACTCTTGAATGATCACAGGAGAAGTGAACTTGGCATTGCTTTTGGCCGCTGTGCCAGTACCAGTGATGCCATGTCCTTAGCCAAATCTTGCAGAAGGTACTGAGCTCTCTTCATATCATCCAGAAGCAGCTCTTCCTGGAGGAGGATTCCTCTCTGAAACACAGCTCTCCAGGTTGGAACTTCTGTGGGAAATAATTGCTTGCCTGGACCCACCAGATCACTCAGCTTTGAAGCAGAACTTTTTCTGGTCTTTCGTCCTTGCTTAACCATGGTGACTACACAATTTTCACCAAGCTTTGTATCTGAAACATGGAAAATTATCACAGTGAAACTCTAGTAGCCTATAACAGCTGTTACAATGGTTTTGTTTGGTAAGAAACCGGTCTGTTACATTTGTACTACAGTGTATGTCCTGCACAGCTGTTCTGTACATAACCAGAAAACGAAAAAGTGGAAATTTGAACACTTAAACATGATATTTAGCAAATGTTCAAGGAAACAAACCCCTCCTAAAATTTAATTTTACATAGGAATACATACTGCCAATCTTGAAATTTGCGCTTCAATGAGCATAATACACCCTACTGAACAAGGCGAGAATGGTTTGGAATTGGATGCTTATTTAAAAGGTATAGATTCTTCGAAATATCTTGAACTTTGGTACAAAGGATTTGAACGGTACAGGGCTGAGCTCACCTACACTATTCACCCTGAAGAGCTATTTCTTTATATAACGAGTAGCTGTCGGCACGACTTAGATTATTTCAACAGCCGATATGCGTTGTGAAGAAGAGTTCACGGTTGAAAAAATCGGATCGATAAGAATAAACCCTCGATTGGAAAGGAGTGCTTATAAACTTGAATTTAATAATGATGTGGCAAACGATGCCCTATTTGTGCGTGCTTTTGATTTTATTCTATCCGTGTTTAAAGAGAGTGATGCACAAAAATTGTGTTAAACGAATTGAAGGACCTTTACATTGAGTATAGGCAACCGCGTACTTTGAGTTTTGAAATAATGTTAAATCGTATTTATTGCTTAGTACAAAGCAACGATGATATAACTGTAGACTCGACCACATGCGAGTTTAGTATTTTAATTAAGCGCGGTAGAATATAAAGCACCTGTATTTTGACGTATATATATATATATATATATATATATATATATATATATATATATATATATATATATTGCCTATGTATTGGGATTCTTCTGCACTATTATTTTGAAGTTTATATTTTTAGTGTGTATTTGCTCGTACATACAGGGGTTGGACAAAATAATATGAACACCTTGATAAATGGCGGTTTTTATTCTTAATATGGAGTTGGTCCTCCTTTAGCGGCAATAACAGCTGCAATGCGTCGGGGAATTGATTCATACAGCTTTTGGACAGTGGCTAGAGGAATCCTGAGCCATTCTTCGAGCAAACCCTGCTCCGGTTCCTCCAAAGACGCCGGCGGTGGGAATCGGCTTCTGACCTGCTGCTCCAACTGAAACCACAGATGCTCGATAATGTTAAGATCCGGGGATTGTGGAGGCCAATCCAAGCGTTCTACTTCACTAACATGCTCTTCAAACCAGTTTTTAACGACCCCAGCGGTGTGGATTGGTGCATTATCATCCTGGAAGACGGCGCCGCCATTGGGAAACAGCGTTTGGACCATGGGATGGACCTGGTCAGCCAATATTGACAGATAGACCTGGGCGTTAACCCTACCATGCAGTACTACAGCTGGGCCAAGAGTATTCCACGATATTGCTGCCCAAACCATCACAGATCCGCCTCCATGCTTAACGGTTGGGATCAGGCAGTCGAGGTCATAAGCATCTTTAGGCTGTCTCTAGACGTAAACTCGACCGGAACATGGAAATAGCGTAAAGGAGGATTCGTCGGAGTAGACTACATTCTTCCACCGGTCCATTGACCAATTCTTATGGTCATTACACCATTTTCTGCGCCGCTCAATGTTGATGTGCGAAAGGAAGGGTTTGGCAATTACAGCCCTCCCATGGTATCCAGCTCCATGGAGCTCGCGACGTACAGTTCTGGTCGATACCGGGCTTGCAAGATGCTGTTTAAGCTCTGCAGTCACTTTTGGAGCTGTGGTCTTATGGTTCTTTGTCACAATGCGTTTTAGCACCCGGCGGTCTCGATCACACAGCTTCTTCTTGCGTCCACTATTGCATTTGTCGGTGCTTGTCTTTCCATGGTTTTGGTATGCAGACATGACCATAGAGACAGTTCCTCTGGATACATTGCACATCTGAGCGGTTTTCGTCACCGATGCACCAGCTATCCGCGCTCCGACAATTTGCCCTCTTTGGAAGTCTGACAGGTCTTTCATAACTGCTAATTCATAATTCACTCAGATCTGTAAAAACAACGTGAGGGTTATAACATGACGCATTTAAATAGGTTTGCCAGTCATTTGACCGTTTACTTTGTGTCTGAGCAGTCCGTAAAGATAACCGGTGAAATCGGCGGGTGTTCATATTATTTTGTCTAACCCCTGTATATTAAATGAGTATATAGATTTATCCTCTATTATTATTATTATTATTATTATTATTATTATTTTTTATGCTTATATATGTGTGTATTTGCTCATACATATATTAAACGTTTGTATAGACTTCTGTACTATTATTATACAGATGCAAATAAGAGGTAATGTACAGTTTAAAGACACTTTATTATTCACACTTTGTAAATTAGCAAAGATACCCAAGGTGATAGGCGTAGCCGCTGAAGTTTCAAAAGGATATTTCCCTTACACGTTCCTCACTAACGAAACTTTAAATTACGTAGGACTACCTCCATCCAAACATTACTTTAACTATGAATGTATGAGTACAGATGAGCGTGAAGATTTTGACCGCTACTATAATAGTTTTAATGAATGTAATCCCTATAATATAGCTGATGAATGTGAGCGTTATTGCGTGAATGATGTGCGCGTGCTTAGAGTATGTTTCCAGGCGTTTAGAAGGATGTACATAGGCCGTTTCAAATGCGATCCGTTGCAAGTCGCAACCACCATCGCCTCATTATGTTTTACGGTGTTCAAGAATAACTTCATGCCTAAAGACACCTTAGCCATTATTCACAGAAACAATCCCCGCAGTTATGGGCACAAGGCTATTTACTGGCTCATACACCTACAGCAGCAGACAGGTGTATACATAAACATGCCCGCAACACGGGTGAAGTACCCATTAAGATTAATGGTCGTGTTTTTGGGTTGATGGTCTAAGTGAAAACCGTGCCACTGGTGAGAAGACTGTGTACTCCTTTAACGGTTGCTGGTGGCACGGATGCCCCGTCCTGAGTGTGGAATCGCAGGAGATATCCACGGTAGATCTCCTGCCGACTGTCTTGCGTGGGCCCGCACCCGCGATCAACTTATAGGATCCCAGTTCACTCACAAAGTCTTGTGGAAGCATGAGTATGATACACGGATGGAAACAGATGGACAGTACCGCGAAGAAATAAACACCATCAAGCGTTCAATGGTGTTGGATCCTCTCAAATGCGAAGATAGCTTGTTCGGAAGGCGTAAAAATCCCTTCAAGCTATACTTTCCGCCTAAAGGGAGTGTGAAACTCCATTACTACGACTTCTGTTCTTTATACCTCTACGTGATGAAGAACAATCCGTACCCCGTAGGTGCGCCTGAGAAACTGGTGGGGCCTGACCTACCCACCATCGACGAGTTCTCAAGAAATTTGAACGGGTACTATTTCGGCCTTTCTTTCGTAGACGTACTCCCACCTCGCGATTTATGGATGCCGATCTTACCCGACGTTATCGATCACAAGCTCATGTTTCCATTGTGTGTGAAGTGTGCAGAAGAGAACAATGGTGATTGTGACCATACAACCCACCAGCGTAAGATTAGAGGTGTATATACAAGTCCAGAGCTGGATCTAGCTGTTCGCCATGGCTATAGCATATTGAAGATGCATGAGGTGTGGAGGTTTCAGAAGCTACCTAACCTTTTCACGCCATATATAAACGCTTTTTTTGAAAGATACGGTCAAAGCATCAGAGTATCCTCGAGGAGTTGATACCGAAGATGAAAAGTTGGCCTATATTCCTCGTTACCGTGACCGTGAAGGTATACAGCTTGACCGTTCCCAAATTGTAAAGAACCATGGCAGACACTTTAGTGCAAAGTTGTGTCTAAACAGTCTTTGGGGAAAATTTGCACAAAATACCGGCAAAGGGAACGTTCATTTTGCACAAAGTTATAGTGAAGTCTGGGATTATGCCAATGCTCCCGAAAAAGAGGTAATGGAGATCATGAATGTAGGTAATACTTCATAATAAAGTACAACAATACCGAATTGGCCACAGATACCTCAAAGGTTACAAACATACCTGTAGCCAGCTTCACAACGGCCTAAGCACGCATCAAACTTTGGGGCTTATTGCATTCTCTTGGGCGGAGGGTATTGTACGCTGATACAGATAGTGTGATATTCACAGAGAGGGAGGGTGAATACATGCTTCCTATTGGTGAATTCCTCGGTGAGTTGACTGATGAGATCAAGGATGAGTATGGAGACACCGCATACGCCAACTCTTTCGTCTCAACAAGGCCAAAAACTTATGGGGCACGGGTGAGGGTGGGGGAGGATATGAAATATCATATATCATGAAGTCAAATGGTATGACGCTCAACCATGCGAATCGGCGGGTCGTTAACTTTGAATCGTTGAAGGATCTAGTGTGTTTGGATGATGATGAGGGCGATCGGCCGCCCAACTGACTGTAGGCACCCACAATTTTCGGGCGCAGAAGCTGGGGGGCGTGAAGGAACTTAGGGATACAAAGGTGTGCCGTAACACCTCTAGGAAACGTTACCAGTTACCTGGTACCTATGATACCGTACCCTTTCGATACCATAGTCTTTGATGTGTCTATTGCTAACTTATTTATTACACGTATTTGCAAATATATATATATACCGTGAATATTTCGTTTATTAAATAAATCGTGTTTCAATTAGCGTTTCAATTTCTCCTTTGTGTGTGTGTGTGTGTGTGTGTGTGTGTGTGTACACAGGAGAAAGTTCTAAGCTCCGCCCACTGTAAGACCAGCAACGTGAGTCATGCTACTACCTGTGCTTCCCTGCGTGCTCAGTTGATCGCAGTAAGCCCTGGACATCAGACGTGTATTCTCCCGCGTAGACAGAAAACAGTAATGGCTACCTTTAACATTGCTTGTTCAACGTTTATGAAATGGTATTCTGCAAAGTGTCAAGATGTGGTGGATACTGAAAAACTCCCTATTCCACCCTCCTTTGATGCTTTTTAGGCTACATTGAATCGTGCGAAGGAGCAAGATGTACAAATACTCTATGGCTATTCTGGTGAGAGCATTGTAGGATTTCGTGGGACAAGTGATGTATTGAACTATGTTGTAGGACTAAACTTTATAAAAGCTTACATATACCGTGAAGTAAAAGAAACAACACGTGCAGAAGAGAAGCAACGGTTATGGATAGTGAGTCTTGTTAAGTGGTGTGACAAGCGATATTATATCATGTTACATCATACTGAGTACTCGTGCCCTGCGACTGAGAATGTAAATCTTGTCATCATGGAGAATCTTAAGTATTTTTATCACTATATTATTATATATCATGAAGTTTGTAGTGAGGTTGTGGCTAATGCCTTGTGAGTTTTTAACAGACTTTAGAGACGAGTACGCTTGTTAAACAAAAAGGAAAAATATGGGCATATGTTCCTCTCAAATAGTGCGCCGGAATGTGAAGATGTTTAGTTTGTGGAAATGAACGTGTGGTGAGTGGTAAAACATTAAAACCGTTATAAAATGTGTTTAGTTCATGAAAATCACCCTGAAAGAAAATGCCTGGTGCGTATTCAGGGAAGTGGGAGTGATAAAACATTAAAACCGATATTACTTCGTGTGTCGCAGATGGAAAATTTCTCAAAACATGTGCCCAATATAATGGGATACAACGATTCATGTTGGAACAGCGCCGTACACGTTTCATTAGCTTACGGTGTGACTCACTCCTCCCGTCGAGCCGACGTGTTGCATGTGGCTCATAGTTATCTCAGAGCTTGAACCGAGTGGACGTGCGCTCCTCGAATACGATGGAACTTCCTTTGAGTAGCATTCTCAACGCCATGTACGATGTGTCCGTGACGAAGTCGTTGCGCGTGTTCAGGCGTAAATCTGGTGTCGTTAACTATGTACTGGAAACGAATTGTAGACAAACAAACAAACGGAATGTTGTTTATTTAAGTGTCGACGAGATGAATAGAATCTTCGCGATAGTTGAGAAGTGGAGTGAAGATCGTTATAAAATTCCTACAGGAGTAGGTACAAGAAGAGAGCAGATTAGTGACACCCCTCATATGCCGTTGTATGTCCATTGTGTATAAATAGCGATCAGCCATGCACTGATATACCGCTGATGTTGAAGAATGCTTCTGATAATAACGCTCTTGTCCCGACGCGAAACCGTTTCATCCTCGATAGAATGTTTGAAATCGTCGGATTCCGCAAGCTGAAGCCTTTATTAGACGCGCGTGTTATGGATATGCTTTATTTTGATACGGTTCTTGAATACGCATACACCGCTCTGCTCGATGGGTTTACCGAGTGTAGGGTTGAACAAGGTGAGAATGGTCTAGAGCTGGAGGATTATTTAAAAAGTTTAGACTCTTCGAAATATCATGAACTTTGGTAGAAAGCACTTGATCGGTACAGGGCTGAGCTCACCTACACCGTTCACCCTGAAGAACTATTTCTTTATATAACGAGCAGCTGTCGTAACGACTTAGAAGATTATTTCAACTGTCGCTATGAAGTGTGAAGAAGAGTTCATGATTGAAAAGCTCGGGTCGGTAGAAATAAACCCTCGATTAGAAAGGCGTGTTTATAAACTTGTATTTGACGTTGTGGCTAACGATGAACTCTTTGTGCATGCTTTTGATTGTATTCTAGACGTATTTAAAGATAACTTGCCAACCGGTTGTAAAGTGGGAACAAAGGTAGTACTGAACGATATCTACAGATCTACAGAAGCTAAGGCTAACAAAGACCCTAAGATCCACTCTAAGGCTAGCCCGAGAGAAAGGAAAGAGTAGGGGGTTAAGAGAAGAGAAGAGAATAAGGGGTTAAGTAAGGAGCAACACCTATCATTCGTGGGTTAACATTCATTCAGAAAAAGAGGAAAAAAGTCTCACCATCATCATCCGCCGGCCACTGCCGACAAGTCAGAAAAATAGTCGGAGAAAATAGGAGGTGGGTGAAAGATGAAAAGAAGTAAAATAAGAACGCTTACAAACCATGCAAACAGTCTTAACTCACTGTCATACCATGCAAACTACAAACATGCAAGTAAAGAGAGTTACAGACATGCAAAGAAAGATAAGAAAAAAAAAATAGGTAAAGTTAAACAAAAAGTGGGTTAGTTTACGCTACGAGCTACATCTACGTTCGTGTTAGTCTATTTTTTTTATTTATTTATTTTTTTTTTATTGCTGGCATCACACGCTGGCATGTCACAAGCTGGCATTCATCGTTAACAGACTCATCCTCGAGCACCACCACCAGAGCTCCTGTTGTTAACTTTCTTATTTAATTTTAAACAACGTTAACATTTTTAAAATGTCTGTTAAGACGGTTCTTAAACATATTAACGCTGGTAGAATGAACGACTGACGCGGGAAGATTATTGCATTTATCAATTACTTTAAACGTAAAGAAGTTTTTAGCGATATTAGTAATGAAACGTCTGCCACGCAACTTAAATCCGTTATTGCGAGTATTACTATTATCGAAAGTGAACAATTTATCAAAATTTACGTTATCGATGTTATTAACGATTTTGAAAAGTTCAATAAGCTCCCCCCTTAATCTTCTAGTTGCGAGTGAATACAGGTCTAACTCTTTAATCCTATCTTCATAAGACCTATTGCGCAATGACGGAATAAGTTTCGTGGCACGACGCTGAACCCTTTCTAACCTATCAATATCCTCACGCAAGTACGGGCACCAAAACTGAACGGCATATTCTAAATGAGGCCTGACTAGGGACTTGTAAAGGGGCAATATAATATCCTTCGATTTAAATTCGAAATTACGCGCTATGAAGCCTAACATCCTATTAGCTTTTGCGCAAGACTCCAGGCACTGGTTCCTAACCTTTAAATCTTTAGATACGCGTACGCCTAAATCTACTTTCTCGTCAACGCTCGCTAACTCCCAATCATCCATCGTGTACGCGTAATTATTGTTGCGAGAACCTATATGCAAAACTTTACATTTATCTACGTTAAATTGCATCGGCCACTTATCCGTCCACTCCATAATCCTGTCTACATCGTCTTGGATCCTATTTCTATCGTCCTCGTTAACAACCTTACCGCCTATTTTAGTATCATCCGCGAATTTTGACACGCTACTAGTCAATCCTACATCTATGTCGTTAATGTAAATTACGAATAGCAATGGGCCTAACACTGAAACCTGTGGGACACCGCTACCTACATCCAACCACCCCGATTCACTACCATTAACAACGACCCTCTGTCTCCTAGCACGAAGCCATTCCTCTAACCAGTTAGCTACCTGACCGCGTATACCGTACGCTTTAATCTTCGCAATTAATCTTCTATGCGGAACTGTATCGAACGCCTTTTTAAAATCTAAATAAATAACGTCAGCTGCCCTATGCCTATCGTATTCGCGCACTATTTCGTTATAAAATTCTAACAAATTAGTTAAAGAAGACCTATGGCGTCGAAACCCGTGCAGACTACTATTAATCAAACCCCTACTTTCTAAGTGATCGATAATACGATCCCTAACTACGGATTCCAAAAGTTTACCGACAATTGACGTTAAGCTAATGGGCCTATAATTGCTAGCTACCGCGCGGTCGCCTTTTTTAAAAATAGGCGTGACGTTAGCTAATTTGAAGTCTTCAGGAATAATCCCCGTTTCGAGTGACTTATTAAAAATCTTCGCTAAGGGGCCTACGATAACGTCTTTCAAATCTTTCAAATGTCTGGAATAAAAAGCGTCAGGGCCTGGAGCCTTGCTAACTTTTAGCATATCGATATAATGCGCAATCTCAGCCTCGTAAACAGCTATTTCATCTAAAATAGTCTCGCTACTAAATGGAACGATATCGTCAACGTCGGGGACATTATTTACGTCTTCTACGGTAAAAACTATCGCAAAAAAGTTATTCAAAATACCCGCCATCGCCTGAGCGTCAGAAGCCAAAGCGCCATTTACATCCTCTAGAGGGCCTATGTTATATTTTATCGGCTTATGATTATTTACGTATTCGAAAAACTTTTTTGGATTATGTTTACTATCCGCAGCTATAACTATCTCTAAATTACGCTTAGCATTCCTAACTGATCTTTTAACCTGACGTCTAAGCTCGATATATCTATTAAAATTAGCTACCTGGCCATTGCGCTTGTTAAGTCTATACGCTCTATTACGCTCGTTTATGAACTCGCCTACTTCCCTATTCCACCAGTTCGGCATACCACGATTTCTAGCGCGCTTGGGCCTACGAGGAATAAACTCCCTTTCAATATTCCTAAAACTTTCTTTAAACGCCACCCAACGCAAATTTTTGCCATTACCCATAAATAAGATATCCCAGTCCACTACTCTCATCCTATCAGCAAAACTATCAAAATTAGCCCTACGAAAATCAGGGACTTCTATTACGTTACTATCCTTAGTGTTTTCTATCAATAACTTAAACCTAAGAATTTGATGATCGCTACATCCTAAACTCTCGCCTACTTCTAAACCTTCGACTATATTCTCGCCGTTCGTCATCACCAAATCTTAAATATTATCACCGCGCGTTGGTTCGGTAACTATCTGTCGTAAAAAGCTATCGTCCATAAACTCAACCAGTCTCAAACCCTCTTCATTACCCGTAAAATTCTCGTAATTAACATTAGGGCAGTTAAAGTCTCCGACAATTATACTATTCCGATTGTCAATAAAATTACCAAGAAGTGAGTAAAATCTAGTATCTATATCGAGGGGTTGAACGGAAGGTCTATAAACAACAACAAAATTAAAACTAATACTACGCGCCCTAACTTCAACACAGATCGCATTAATTGCTGCCGGAAAATCTAACTTAACCTCGATAGCCCTAAGGGAATTACGAATGTACAGCAAAACGCCGCCTCCAAATCTATGTAACCTATCATTAGTAAAGAGTTTAAAACCCGGTATATCAAGTTCCCCAACAAGTCCCGAGTCACGGTATTTAACCAAGTTTCAGTGATAGCAACTATATCATAGTTGCCGGAATAAATTACCGCCTTAAATTCATTTAATTTATTTCTAATACTACGCGCGTTGCAATAAAAGACGTTTAAGTTATTTTTTACCACGGGCCCGCGTTTTAAACTATTTATCACGTCGGGCCCGCGTTTCCCGGACCCACAACGTTTAAAGAAGGCTTCGACCTATACAGCTTTCGAACGTTTTCGTCTATTAACCTACCTAGCCTAGCATTACCTATTTCATTAAAATGCACCCTATCTTTTATAAAAAGGCTAGGATCATTGAATTCGGACCACAGCTTTACGAAGGGTACACTTTCCTCAGCACAAATCTCTTCTAATTTGTTATTAAAAAATATTGTTTTGGACGTAATTCTAAGACCCAACCCGTGCCTAGGGGTAATACCTAGAACTAAAGACCTATCTGACCTCGCCTTCAGGGACCTAATTAACCCCCTATATCTCTCCAAAAGGTCAGGCACTCTCGTATCGGGCCTATACGAGTCGTTGCCTCCTACCATCGTCACCAACATTGAGTGACGGGAAGCAACGTCAACCCTATCCACTTCGTCTCTAACTCTGTCAACCCTGGCCCCTGGGAGACAGACCCTCCTCCTATTGGTTGGATTCCGTTTAACGAACTCTTTGTCCATGTGGCGCACTAAAGAGTCCCCAATTAAAATAGTTTCCCCCTCATTCACGTCCCTTTCCAAATGGGCGAAAGGGTTCGAAACCTCGATAGGGGGGGGGGGATTCCTATCACCTAATGTACGCGGCCTAGCTCCACCCTTAACCTCTCTAAATCCCTCGCTATCTACTACTCTCGGACTAACCTTAACCTCTTCCTCAACTCTATCTAACCTTCCCGACAAGCTACCTAAACTAGAAACTAAGTTACGCACCTCACCCTTCAAATTACTAATGTCTTCAACGTTAGTATTGGTTCGGCTTCCGTCAACCGTAGCCCTAACCCTGCTCTCATCAAGCGTTGCAAGTCTATCCGCTACCTCACGTACACTGTGTTTTATGTCAACTAATCCCTCCATGAACTCGCAAAAGAAATAAACTGATCTATCGGTAATCGCCATTGGACCGCCGTTATGATCCTTAAATTCTGAATACCACCGGTTAACCCTACACCTAACACACGACGCTTTCTCCGACGGCATCGCGGAGTTAAAAATTTAAACCGTCACAGGTATAAGTTAAATTAAGCCGGCACGCTATGAAAACTTCTAAATCGCTAAAAACCACTAATTCAATTACTTAACTATAACAACGTAAATTTAAACGCAAGTATATAAAATTCAAAACTATCCAAAAGTAAAATTCTCAGCAATATATAAAAGTAGATGCAAAATCGAGTACAGGTTTCCCTATACCTTAAGCGGTGAAATATTATTAAACCGCGTATACTGCGTAATGCAGAGCAATAACGATGTAATTGTAGACTCGATTACGTGTGAGTTGAGTGTATTGCGCAGGAAAACAAAGTGAACCGTATTTATTTTCAATATATTTAACATAATTGTGTCTGTGTATATTTCGCCTGTACTGTTATATTGATGGCTATACGTTTTGTATTTCTTATTTTTTATTTTGTGCAGTAGAAGCTAAAGTGTATGTATTTATTTATTTAACATAATTGTGTGTGTATATATATATATATATATATATATATATCTCTCCTGTACTGCTATATTGATGGTTATACGTTTTGTATTTCTTATTTTTTATTTTTATGATTTTGTTTTTTGATCATTCCAATGTGTATTTATTTTCTATATATTTCCTTAATATAATTGTGTATATATATATATTTCTCCTGTACTGTTATATTGACGGTTATATTTTTTGATTATATGCATATTCCTCGTTCATATTTTTTATACTATTATTATTTTTATTTTTTATTTTGTTTTCTGATCATTCCAATGTGTATTTTTTTTCTATATATTTCCATAATATAATTGTATGTGTATATATATTTCTCCTGTACTGTTATATTGACGGTTATATTTTTTGATTATATACATATTCCTCGATCATATTTCTTATACTATTATTATTTTTAATTTTTGATCATTCAAATGTATATTTATTTTCTATATATTTACAATATTTAATAAACAGAATGATGTAATGTTGTTTTATTTTAATTCTTTTGGTTGAAAACAATTATACCAAATGGCTGGTTACGCCTTCTAAACCTACTGACGGATTTCTAAGCCAACTGTTAAGAATTAATTAAATAAATGGCACAATCTGGCAACTCATCCTGAACAAGTCATTTACACCTTCTAAGCCAACAGTGAATAATATGTTTTAATTAAATTAATAGCACAATCTGGCAACTCAACCTGTACAAGCCATTTACGCCTTCTAAGCCAACTCGCTGATTTAGAACTAATAAAACAGCGGCGGGTCAGCTGAAGTCTTAATATGCACTTGGCTCCTGCCAGGTGAACCCCTCTCTTCCTTTCTCTCCTTCTCTATTTCTCTTGGGGGATAACGCCGCCTCCAAGTTTCATGACCCCTTGTTGCACCTGCAACATTCCCCTCCCCTTCATTGCATACCCCCTCCCCCTTTGCAACATACTCCACCCCCTTTGCAACATTGATCATTATCACCAACATTCTTGCACTCGTCCATTTTTCGCCCATACTACTAATATCATTAAAGAAAACGAACAGATTAGTAAGGCAAGAACGATTACCTTGAAAGCCATGTTGAGAATCTTTGATTAATTTATTAATTTTTAAGTGATTAACTATTTTGTCCTGAACGATCGTCTCCATAAGCTTACCAACTACTGTAATCAAACTCATGGGACGATAATTCCACGGAAACGATTTGCCCCTTTTCTTAAATATTGACATTGTTTGCAAGTTTCCAATCGAACGGAACTTCTCCAGACTAACGATTTATTATTATTATTATTATTATTAAATATATATGTGAAAGGAGAGACTATTGCGCAGTTCATTTCTTAAGTACCCTAGGGTATAGCTTATCTGGAACTGGAGTTTTATTAGGATTAATTTTACCTATTGTCGAGAGTACTTCAGTTTCACTAATGGTTAAATAGTGAAGCTTTAATGATCATCATTGAGCTTGACTACGGGAATGTTCTTCATATTTTCGTTTGTGAAGACGGAAGAGAAGACTTTATTTAAAACTTCCGTCATTTGTAAGTCATCGTAAATTTGTTTGTTGCTTTCGCCGACGAGTGGCCCATAGTCTGCGAAGCTACTTTTTTATTCCTAACATAATTGTAAAATTCCTTCGGATTCGATTTAATTTGGTTCACTCTATAAGTTCATAGTTGCGCTCACTTTTTCTAATAAGGTTTTTGCTTCGTTTTCTCAATAGTTTGTAAGCATTTTCATCGGACAAATTAGTTTCTTTAAATTTGAAATATGCGTTCCAATTTAACGGTAAGCTCCTTTTAAATTCAACATTCCACCATTTAGGTTTAACAGACTTTGCCAGTTTCTTTTTATTTAATAGATATTACTTGATTCTGAACGTTTAAAATAATTTAGAAAAGACGTGCATGTGCCATTAATACGATCGCGTAATAGAACCTTATCCTAATTATGAGTCGAAATTGCAGTTTCATGTCACGAAATTTAGCTTTTAACCAAAACCTATACCAGGCTTTCCGAATTGTGAATATTAATTTTAAATTCAAATGTTATTCCCCTTTGATCACTGGTGAAGTAGTCTCCTACAGAGATATTAATTAAGTCTAGGTCTGTACTTAAAACTAAATCTAGAATATTGCGTTCTCTAATGGGTTCCTTGACCATTTGAAAAAGTGAACTTTCGAGCAAACTCTCGTACAGTCGACGACAGGAATTAGACTGTAAAGGACCGGTGTCCGGCGAATTTGTCTACAACAATTTGTCTAAAGATACAATTCATCTACAACAATTTGTCTACAACAATTTATCTACAGCAAATAGT
This sequence comes from Bathynomus jamesi, assembly GCA_023014485.1. NCBI lineage: Eukaryota > Metazoa > Arthropoda > Malacostraca > Isopoda > Cirolanidae > Bathynomus > Bathynomus jamesi. The sequence continues at coordinate 41,516 of JAJOZX010001923.1, read as the reverse complement.
CTACAGATACAATTTATCTACAATAATTTGTCTACAGATACAATTTGTCTAGAGAGGAAAAATGAAAGCTATTTGATGTTAATTATTATTAATTTTTTCAAAAAAATGAAAAATTTGTTTCTGCAATCGGTTTTCTTGAGAAATGATAAAGAAAAATGCTATTGGATATTGAATAAATTTATTTACGGAAACGACGCAATACACTCCAACATCTTTTTGAATAAGTCCGAGCTGGTGTGGCGCTTACGCCATACAAATTCACAAAAAATGACAAGAATTAGTGCGATATCTTGCAAAAAACAATAGTATAAGAAACTCGATTAAGTCAGGTTAGGTTAGGTCAGGTCAGGTCAGGTTAGGTTAGGTCAGGTTATGTCAGGTTTCTCAAGAAAACCGATTGCAGAAACAAAATCATGGTCATCGACTACCCTTGTTTTCAATTTCGTAGGAAAATCGAGAGCAGTCCATGAAACATACTAGGTCCAATATTAGTAATAGTTTCTCTAGACAAATTGTATCTGTAGACAAATTATTGTAGATAAATTGTATCTGTAGACTAATTGTTGTAGATAAATTGTTGTAGACAAATTGTTGTAGATGAATTGTATCTTTAGACAAATTGTTGTAGACAAATTCGCCTAAAACCTAAAGGACCACCCCAATCCCTGCAAGGTAAATTAAGATCTCGCATAATTATCGCATCATGTTCGCTACATACATAAATAATTAGTTCCTGAAATCTATTATCACTATCGACTGTTTGAGAGGGAGGCCTATATACTAAACCTTTAATTAATTTCTTTCATGAGTTGTCTTTAATTTCAACAAACGTCGCATTTATATTATCAATTTCTGCAATGTTTTTATATGGACTTTAAGTGTGACCGTACGTATAGTACTTGACCACCACTTCTATTATGTCACTGTTATCCCTCTAATAACCAGGAATATTATATTCCCCGAGAAAACCTCTAATCTCTGTATTTAACCAGGATTTAGTAATTGGAACAACCTCAGATTTTTGGTCAAGGACAATACTTAATAGACCGTCAAATTTAAATCATAAACTTCGCGCATTAATATAAAATACATTTATAAATTTTGAGTACCGCTGTAGAATCTCGAGGTTCTTTATGGCGGCAGTTGTTCACTGTAAGGAAAATTTGTTAGGCTGGTCGCTTTCGTAAGAGTTACGCCGTTTTTTGCCTGAAAAGCCATCGCAGAACTATGTAATAGTCTACCAAGACGAGCTGCTCTCATGCCATTGAGGTGAAAACCGACAGGCAAAATTAAATTATTTTTATTAGAAAAATGACCACAAATCGACGAATTCAACATTTTCCTGTTGGCTAAGAGGTTTAAGAATATTATCCATGTAGGTCGGCTTCTGTTGTTTTAGAACGAATTTCTGAAAAAATTAACTTTTTCGCTCTATCGTTTCGAGTCCTTATCAGCCGCTTGTATCATATTTCTCTCTCTGATCCTTTTGACCTGGAATCGAGGATTCACCATAGTGTCTACCCGCGATCTCCGCTCTGGGTCGGAGCTCGACAAAATCCTGCAGTGAGTTAAATCTAGTTATCAAAGCACTAAATTCCTCCCTCAGCGCAGTTGCCTCTCCTCTACGTTTTTCAAGCTTAACTCGAAGAAATCACCTCGTTTCGTAGTTTTCGTCGGTTTACGCAAAATCTGTAAACTAAAGGGTTAGAAGAGAACGCTGAAAGAGTACCGAAGAAACTTTCCACTGCATTCAGAATAATCTTGAAGATTCGGGGGCTATGTCTCGAAAAATTTTCTCACGAAAAATTAATTTACCAAACTAACAGGAAGGCAAAAAGGTGAAAGAATTATACAGGTTGTTCAGAAAGTTCCGTCACTCCCTACAAAATGTACATATTGTAATACCAATTTTATTTTTGTGTGATTAATTGAATTTATATGTGATTCAATTTATATGTGATTCAATAAGGCTGTACCACCAAACAAGACGGTATTACGCTGGGAGAAAAAGCTGTTTGAAACTGGCTCCATCGTGGACAGACCACGGTCGGAGAGACCAACAACGCGAGCAAAACAATGTGAAGGTGTGATTGCATCCGTGGCTCGTTCACGAAAAAAATCACTTCGGAAACGTTCACAAGAACTTGCATTCCTCATGTGCACAATGAGAGATCACATGACAAAAGATCTCGGCAGGAAACCATACCGCCTGTCATTTGTTAATGAATTCAGCGATTCAGACATGCAGAAACGATATGAAGCCTCTGAACGGTTTTCGACCGTTTTTCCAACAATTCCTGCACGTGGAACAGTGATTTTTCTGACAAGTGTGCAATTTACTGTAACGCCAAAATGAGAAATGTTTACTTCTGGAGCAAGAAAAATCCACACTTCTTTCAGGAACTGGAACACATCCACCGCACGTGATGATATGGGGTGCAGTGTCTGCTCGGAACTTGTTCGGTCCATATTTTTTTGAGGATCCTGTCAACCAAACTGTCTGCCTCAACATGTTACGGGACTGGTTTGTGCCTGAGCTCGAATGTTTAGGTCTGCTTTGTCGGGTGTGGTCAACAAGACGGGGTTCCGGCTCATTTTGTCATTAATGTGAGGGAATTCTCAACGAAGTGTTCAGAGACAAATGGATCGGCCGTGGTTCGCAAAATTTACCTGCTCCTCTTGAGTGTCCGCCTCGAAGTCCAGATTTGTCTTCATGTGACAATGCGTTATGGGGTTCCGTCAACAGAACGTATCCTGGGTGTTTTACCACACAACAGAGGAACTGAAACACGCTGTTCGAGATGCATTTGGTGCAATCACTCTAGCAATGCTGCGTCGATTCTCACGCCGCACATGGAGGGGCATAATCCTTTGTTACGAAAATGATGGTATGCACACAGATACTCTTGATTAGTAACTGTAATTAGTAACTGTATTTACTGTAATTAAAGTAATTGTTGCTAGTGACTTGTTTCTTAAATTACACCTACCACATATAAATACAATTAATCTCATAAAAATAAAATTGGTATTCCAATATGTACATTTTGTAGGGAGTGACGGGACTTTCCGAACACCCTGTAGATTAGTGACGTGAAGATAGTAGTAAACAAGAGTCCTAAAATACCAAAAGAAGAATTTCCACATAGACGCAATTTTTTTGCATGTAATTAAAAGGTCTATTTAAGGGATTAACAGTGACAAAATAGAACCACGTTGTGGGTTTATAAAAAAAAAATCCTGATTTCGTGTAATAAAATAATTATTAAATATGTAAATAAAAATAAAATAAAGATAAATGGTAACAAAAGCTTTTAAATTTCTTCTGTAATATATATATATACAGTACTGGCCAAATTATTAGGAATTTTTTTAAAATTTCATTTTTTGGTATAAAATGTTAAATTAAACCAATTTTAAACGTTGAAAAGTTATTTATTTCTACACAAGAATACATGGTCATTATTTAGCAATAGTTTAGTACTTAGTTTGACCCCCCTTAGCTGCCTTAAGGGCTGCGACACGCTTCGGCATGCCATGAATCAATTTTTTGCATAATTCCTTAATACGTTTAGAGTGAAACCAGACTTGAATAAGTCGCTCTATGAGTTGGTGTTTTGTTGTTATCGGCGTTTCATGGATTACGTCCTTTAAAATACACCATAAACTTTCGATTGGGTCCATGTCTGGAGAATTTCCAGCCCATGGGAGCAACCGAACACTATTTTCATGACACCATTTTTTAACCGACTTTGCCGTGTGGCATGGAGCTGAGTCTTGTTGAAAAATCCAACGTCTATTACCATACCATTCCCTTATTTGAGGCAGTAGACGTCCTCTTAGTACTTTTATATACTTGACTTGGTTCATATTCCCCTCAACAATGCTCAAACGACTAGTTCCATGCACAGAAATTGCTCCCCAAACCATGATCTTTTGTGGAAATTTCACCGTTTTCATCAGACACTCAGGCAAAAATTCTTCTCCAGGCCTCCTTCTTACACTTTGAACACGATCGTCAAGCACGGCAATCGTTGACTCATCGGAGAACACCACCTGCAATCAAAGAAAGCCCTGTGAAAGAGTCAGTGCATAGCGTATGAAGTACAGCTAAAACGAAGTACAGTAAGACTTGCTGCTTTACAGATATTTTTACTGCAGTTTTATCACGTACTGTAAATACACTTCTATGCATACTGTATTTACTGTATTAACATTCTATTTAATGTTAAATACCCAACTAAACAGTTAAATATTATTCTTACCTGTTCCCAATCCTCACTAGTCCAGTTAATGTGTTCCTTTGCCCATGCAAAACGTGCCTTCTTCATAGCCTCAGTGAGCCTGGGCTTCTTCCTTGGGCAGTAGGCTTTGAAGCCGGCAGTTAGAAGCCTCCTGTTGACTGTTCTACGACTAATATTGATGCCATCAGCCGCTAGACTACTGGAAATGTTTTTGCAAGTAGCTCTTCTATTTCTAAGAGACAAAATTGCAATCTGTCTATCAGTTCTTGGAGTCGTTACCCTTTTTCTGCCGCATCTTCCAACCCTTTTGGGGCTTACATTTTCTCCAAATACCATTTTTTCTTAATACGAAGTACTGACTGTGGTGAAACATGGAGTTTGGCAGCGATTTCCTTTTGTTTAAATGTAGAAGAAGTTAATAAAACCTGTATTTGCCCAATTTTCCGTGGACTCAAGTCATTCTTTCGCCCCATTTTCAAATTCACTTAAAAACTGTAACAAATAATTGCCGAAATTGGGTAAATACACTATTTAAATTAAACGGTAGTTACAATGACACGTAAAAGAAAGAGAAACACACCCGCATCGCACGACAACCAAACGACAACTGACGAACAAACACGCTTCGTTCGACTAAAGAATTATGCAAAAAATTGATTCATGGCATGCCGAAGCGTGTCGCAGCCATTATGGCAGCTAAGGTGGGTCAAACTAAGTACTAAACTATTGCTAAATAATGACCATGTATTCTTGTGTAGAAATAAATAACTTTTCAACGTTTAAAATTGGTTTAATTTAACATTTTATACCAAAAAATGAAATTTTAAAAAAATTCCTAATAATTTGGCCAGTACTGTATATATATATATAATATATAATATATATATATATATTTAATTAAAACCAATTATGAACTTATAACAATATAAATATTGACAAATATCACAACGAAAATAAATATTAAAACATGAAATTATACAGTTTATACAATTAAAATAAAAAATATTGTAAAAGAAACAAAAAACCTTTAAGAGAAGTAAAGAATAAATGTAAGTAAAACCATTAAACTAATTCAGGGGAACATTATGGAAAAGTTTAAAATGCAAAACATTAAAACCTATAAAATCTTAAAATCTTAAAAGAAACAAATCAGGTCGGGACATTGCGGGTAGCAAACATTGCGAAGCTGAGCATCTCGGAGGTAATTTATGTAAGAGTTTAAAAGAACTGTTGTACAGCAGTAGTATAGCCGAAAAAGGGTAGAGTGCAGGAATGTTGCAAGTGATTACGTAATGTTGCAAAGGGGGTTGGGGGTGTTGCAAAGTGGGGTGGGGCGTGTTGCAAAAAAAAAAAAAAAAAAAAAAAAATTAAAAAAAGAAAAAAAGGAAAAAAAAAAAAAAAAAAAAGGTACCCCAAAGGGCACTTTGTTGCCAACCGGGGTTGCAAAGGGCATGCAACTTGGAGGTGGAGTTCTCCCCCAAGCTATTCCCCCCAAAGGGGCAGAAAGGAGAGAAAAGAGGAGAGAAAGGAGGAGAGGGGTACACCTGAAGTAGAGAGAGAGAGAGAGAGAGAGAGAGTAGTTGCCTTTGATTGCAAGGCATGCAACTTGGAGGCGGAGTTCTCCCCCAAGTTATTTTCGTTTACCTAACCTAAGAGGCCTCTAAGGGGTTTTCCCAAAGGGCCAGAAAGAGAAGGACCAGAGGGCCTTGCTCGGCTGGGAGCCGAGCTTGAATGACTCCGTCAGTCGTCTCTCGGTCTTTTATAAACCTCTATTCTGGCTGAGTTGCCAGATAGCGCAATGTATTCAGTTGCCAGATAGCGCCATGTGTCCCAGATAGCAAAAACCATATATTAATCATCCATTTAAATAGTGTACCACAATATATATTTATATGACGGTAGTTAATCCAATTAAATTCTGTTTATTAAATAAATAATTTTTACACACTTAATCTTTATTATTATTAAACCTGGAATTGCATACGTTTCCAGTTTTTTTTTTGCAATGATCGGCGAGCAACGATGTTAAGCAACGTTGGAATCCAAAGGATACTTCCCTTACACTTTCCTCCCCAGTAGTTAATCCAATTAAATTCTGTTTATTAAATAAATAATTTTTACACACTTAATCTTTATTATTATTAAACCTGGAATTGCATACCTTTCCAGTTTTTTTTGCAATGATCGGATTGTTCTTGCTAGATATATATTATTATGCATCATTTTAATGAGAAAGAAATGTACTTTAATATTATGTTTATTAAATTCTCCTAAAATAATTATATAAGACCAAAGTAATGGTCTGACGTTGGAAGAAAAAAAAAGTAGAGAGAAGTTTAGTCTTGGAGGCCTCTTAGCAAGACAAGGCTCCCATCAAAATTAGTTTTCTTTACTTACCTTAGCTTCAAATTTTATGGGTAACTTGAATATCTGAAAAGAAAATGAGTTTCACTGCCTCAATGAATAATAAATTAATGTTATTGAGAACGCTATCGCTATTGGCCTAGCCTAATTATTGATACCTTCACCCCGATACACTTGAATCATTACACACGATGTCAGTATCACTTTCACTTCAAGACATTATTGTATAGAATTAAGGTAACACAAGTAATACAAGAAATAAATAAAAGAAGTACCCACAAACAAATCTGTAGTGATAAGGTAACACAAGTACTACAAGAAATAAATAAAAGAAGTACCCACAAACAAATCTGTAGTGAAACAAAAAAAAAAGGCAAAACAGACCGCGTGACCGTGAACATTTTAATGAGAAAGAAATGTACTTTAATATTATGTTTATTAAATTCTCCTAAAATAATTATATAAGACCAAAGTAATGGTCTGACGTTGGGATGAATCCAATTAAATTCTGTTTATTAAATAAATAATTTTACACACTTAATTTTTATTATAAATATTTAAGTCACGAATAACGAAAATTTACGAAACAATTAGCAAGACAAGTCTCCCATCAAAATTAGTTTTCTTTACTTACTTTAGCTTCAAATTTTATGGGTAACTTGCATATCTGAAAAGAAAATGAGTTTTACTGCCTCAATGAATAATAAATTAATGTTTTTGAGAACGCTATCGCTATTGGCTTAGCCTAATTATTGATACCTACACCCCGATACACTTGAATCATTACACACGATGTCAGTATCACTTTCACTTCAAGACATTATTGTATAGAAATAAGGTAACACAAGTACTACAAGAAATAAATAAAAGAAGTACCCACAAACAAATCTGTAGTGATAAGGTAACACAAGTACTACAAGAAATAAATAAAAGAAGTACCCACAAACAAATCTGTAGTGAAACAAAAAAAAAAGGCAAAACAGACCGCGTGACCGTGAACATTTTAATGAGAAAGAAATGTACTTTAATATTATGTTAATTAAATTCTCCTAAAATAATTATATAAGACCAAAGTAATGGTCTGACGTTGGGATGAATCCAATTAAATTCTGTTTCAAAACCTCTCTCGACTCCATTTCTTAGATATGCTCACAATATATATATATATATATATATATATATATATATATATATATAGAGAGAGAGAGAGAGAGAGAGAGAGAGAGAGAGAGAGAGAGAGAGTTTTGTTCAAATAACGGGATATGCTTGAATCTTTTGCCATTGTGTTCGAACACAATTGTTCGAACACAATTGTTCGAGCACAATTGTTCGAAAACCATAGTTCGAAAAACAGTTGTTCGAAGCAACAATTATTCGACGTTATAATTGTTCGAATGAACAACCAACTAAATAAAATCTTAGTTGCCAAGACGCAAATACGAAGATGTAAATAAGAAGGTTAGCCTCTTCATTTAAACTATAACATTTAAAGTGCTGCAGTAGTATACCAGCCTTAAAATGGCAGAGTTTGTTTCTAGTGAGAAAGGAAATCCAAATCGAAAACCATACCCATATTATGTTATATCAGTCAGGGTGAGTCTTCTGCCACGTTAGGCGTACGCTAGGTTAGGCTGTAGAGCAATTTCCCCATGTCATCAACTTTCGGACAGTCAGAGATCGTTGGGCGTGATTTCCGACTTTTCCAAACAATATGTGGCCGTAAAATTACCTACTGTACTTACCCCTACCATACCTCTTTGTTTAGGAGTGTATCGTACTTACTGATGTCATGCAAGGATGACACTAATAACATGTAAGTGAAAATAAAAACCGGAAACTATAAAAAATCTATTAAACCATTCTTAAAATTAAATGCTTTACTCCATTTATAATGAAAAGGTACGACTTGTGACGTCATTCGGCTACTGAGAGTTATTAGCAAGGGAAACTCTGAGTAAATGGAAATATTATTTTCTCGAAAACTATGGGTGATAGAAAAATTCTGAAACCATATTTGGAATCAGCATCAAAAGTTCTATAAGAATCACCAAATAATTTTCGTTGTACCCTAGTGCAATTTCTCGCCGAATTAGAAAGGTTTTCACTCCGCCTTAGACCCACAGTTTAACGTGGAAACTGAATGCTTTTTTTAAAATATAATTAGGCTATATTTATAATTTCTTTATTATAAAATAAGTTAACAATTGAAATTATGTTAACACAAGAATTTGTGAAAACAATACTAATAACTTGTAAATAAAAATATAATATAAGGGGCTACCATAGAAATGTAAGTGTCTATAATTTATTCACAAGAAACACGATTTTATATATATGTTACTCGTCCGGTCCCGTTATAGCGGATTGGTACACGTCATAGCTCCACCCAGCTACATCGGCAGCCAATCACTACGAACATCTGGTCTTTTGGGCGGAGCTTGGCGATTGTGCATATAAAAGGGGATATTTTTCAGTTGGGAGTAACAGTAGCTATTTTCGCGTCAGTGAATAATCATTCCCTCCACCATGGACCTGTACGTCTCCCCAGACTTGTATGAAGAAAGTGACGCTGCAGCATTAACGACAATTAGTCTTTTAACGCAATTGACCGTGGTGAATTATTTCCAACGCAAACCGTTGAAGATATTTGCAGTGACGCTCCTTACAACCCGACGCAGGGGACTACCATAGAAATGTAAGTGTCTATAATTCGATTTATATATATGGAGAGTTGTAGTATCTCGTGAAATAGATACTCGCCAAAAATTTTTATGTCAATCAATGTTATTTGGTTTTACCTCTTATCCCCATTATGCTAAAATCGAAATTTTTTTATGGCAATCGATGTTATTCCTCTTAAGTGAACCAAAGATATCTTCACATAATGGGGATCTGTCTGTATACTCTGTATATGTTTTAAAAGAATGAACATTATTCCTTTAAGGTCCGATGAGGATTTGACACGTGTTATACAATCTTTTGAAGAATCTCGGAATACGGAGGATATACTGAACAGTCAGTAATGTCACACATCCTCCACCATGGACCTGTACGTCTCCCAGGAATTGTATGAAGAAAGTGATACTGCAGCATTAACGGCAATTAGTCTTTTTAACGCGATTGACCGTGGTGATTTATTTCCAACGCAAACCGTTGAAGATATTTGCAGTGACGCTCCTTACAACCCGACGCAGGGGACTACCATAGAAATGTAAGTGTCTATAATTCGATTTATATATATGGAGAGTTGTAGTATCTCGTCAAATAGATACTCGGCAAAAATTTTTTTTATGTCAATCAATGTTATTTGGTTTTACCTCTTATCCCCATTATGCTAAAATCGAAATTTTTTATGGCAATCAATGTTATTCCTCTTAAATGAACCAAAGATATCTTCACATAATGGGGATCTGTCTGTATACTCTGTATATGTTTTAAAAGAATGAACATTATTCCTTTAAGGTCCGATGAGGATTTGACACGTGTTATACAATCTTTGAAGAATCTCGGAATACGGAGGATATACTGAACAGTCAGTAATGTCACACATCCTCCACCATGGACCTGTACGTCTCCCAGGAATTGTATGAAGAAAGTGATACTGCAGCATTAACGGCAATTAGTCTTTTTAACGCGATTGACCGTGGTGATTTATTTCCAACGCAAACCGTTGAAGATATTTGCAGTGACGCTCCTTACAACCAGACGCAGGGGACTACCATAGAAATGTAAGTGTCTATAATTCGATTTATATATATGGAGAGTTGTAGTATCTCGTCAAATAGATACTCGGCAAAAAAAATTTTTATGTCAATCAATGTTATTTGGTTTTACCTCTTATCCCCATTATGCTAAAATCGAAATTTTTTATGGCAATCAATGTTATTCCTCTTAAATGAACCAAAGATATCTTCACATAATGGGGATCTGTCTGTATACTCTGTATATGTTTTAAAAGAATGAACATTATTCCTTTAAGGTCCGATGAGGATTTGACACGTGTTATACAATCTTTTGAAGAATCTCGTGACATGAATACGGAGGATATCCTGATAAGTCAACAATGTCACACCGAAATAATGTAAGTGTTTTTCGATCTTTTTGGGATAAGAAGACAATATATTTTCATAAATTTATTAAATGAAAGAAATCAGTACAATAAACAACTACAGAATATACCGTTACAAATATACGAACAAAAACATTATAATATACAACGAGTACGTACAATTGGAAAACGGATTTTTATCTCTCTGCATACCATTTCATCGTTTCTGCGAGTGTGACACGGGTCAAATAAATTTAAAAAATTTATAAATTCTTTATCACTTGACATATGCATGAGAAATGAGACGCAGTACATTCCGCAAACATTAGTAAAATATCCTTGTACACGAAATGGGTTCCATACAACTTCGGGAATATGTAACTGAGCGAGAAATTTTACAATAATAGGGTCACTCCAGGGTTGAGTACCGAGTGAATCAAAATAGTACAGGCGCTGTCTATTTTTAAAATAGACAGCGATCCAGTGAATCCCTTCATTACCGATGACATCTGTGTTCACAATAAGACTACCGCATTCTCGCGTACTTGGCAAACTCAATGTTTCATTCTTCGCAAACACGCCGATAAATTTGGAACGTGTGACTCGCTCCATTACTTTCTGAAGTGTATTAGCATCCATTTTAAAAGTCAGTGATAACGCTCCTAAATCTATCTACTTCTATTAGGGCTTGCGATTCGAGATATACTAGTACACTAATAGGAGCGTCTATAGGCTTAGCGAATTCCAGCCGCACTGAGATGTTTCCGCTCTGCTGTGGGGTTAAATGGGTATTTACGCTAGCAGATAAGTCAGGTGTAATGTCAAACGGATAAAGGTTAAATTGATCAATGAATTCTTCCTGCGTTACCCCATTACCAAACTCATCACAATCACCTGCAATATGGGTCAGATTACTATAGGCTCTGGCACAAAGAGGTAACACAGCGTCTGATGAATAGTCCGTACCCATTGTTCCACCCAAAGCAGTGCCATTAACGTATAGAGTTATATTTTTAAGTCCGAAATTCTCGAATTTAAAGGCACTCTTTTTATATTTTCCATTCACCGAAGCATGGTCCTGCATGCCGATTAATATCCTTTTAGGAAGATTTCCCAGGGCAATGTTTTCTATCTGCTTCGATGCCAACCCTGCAGGAACCGTATATAGTTTGATTTGCACTCTGTTAATAGGATATTTCACTGTAGCGTTTAGTAAATTTTTCTCAATTTCTAGTTGTTTTGGTGAACTTAATTTCACTCGCCGTACGCGGAGATATGTCCATAATGTGAACCACAACGGGCTTTGCACCCTCTTCTTGATCAGCATCCAGATTTAAGCAGATCTCAGGACTCGTGCGGGTGAGCTTTATTTTCATATCCACCCCGTTGATAAGCAACTTCTGGAAAGTGAAATCTGTGTGCAACCGTCCAAAACACTCGTATATTTTCTTTTTAGAATTTTTAAATTTGTCCTTTATACTATTTTCAGCTTTAGTTTGATAATATCCCTCGGCACTTAAAAAGGTAGCCTTCGCTTCTTTGGAAAAGTTGAGGACATTTTCCAGATAGGCTCGTAGATGATAGTACCCTGTGCCTGCCGATATGTTGGTCTGATTTAAATATACGTCACACTGGTTGAATATGGAGTGCAGAAAGTTTGTTTCAGGGTATACAGCATATTTGTCATCGCAGACCGTTCCATCAGAATGGGCTATACGTAGCTTAGCGTACATGTGCACACCTTGGATCAAAAAAGTAAGGACCTGAGCTGGGTATCACGAATTCTATAGGTGCACTAGGGGAACTAATTGTGTTTAAAGGGTTAATTGTAATAAAGTCACTGTGCTCAATAGAAACTTGGGTTGGAGGTAGCTCAAAAAGGGACAGCTCCGATTTACAGCATTGTGAACTACATGGGTGGATGAAGCGTGCCATGGCGAAATAGTGACTCCTCTCTCGACAAGTGGTAAACAAACTATGATTCATGAGATCAATGTCCTTAGCTTATATCAGTCAAAAAAGTGGTCAACCATAGGTTTCATTCGCTTACAGCACTTCTTTTTTGATAGCCTTTTACGTTTAATACCACGTGACCCCTTCTTCTTCCGGGCAGCCCGCTTCTTCTTCTTCCCGCCACCACGCATTTTTCTCTTTGCATCTTTGATGATTTCGTCCCGTGTACGCTTTAAATGTTTTTTTAGAGCCTCTTTAGGTTTAGCCCCGGCCAATATGTCTTCTGCAGTGTTAATACCTGATTGTAGCGCTTTCCTTCCAAGGTATCTGGCACCCCTCTTCAGCAAAGGAACAGCCGTACGTAGTATGGATGAAAAAATGGACCCAAGTCCACTACCGCGCTGGTATCGCACCCCTCGATAGACGGTGAAAGGCTTTCTATCCATTATAACTCAGTGCGTCGAAAGTGTAGCTTCACTGTTAAGCTCCCGTTACCGAATGGGAAGTTTTCACCCTCAATCGTTCTTATATATATTGAGATATTGGTTATTAAATTAGTTGCGACATTCACATAATGGGGGTCTGTCATATGTAATACTCAAACTCCTTCCTCTATGGTTGGGGATGTGAGCAATGCGCAGCAGGCGTGCCTGGGTATCCCCAACAAACTGGTGCTCCACTATATTACTGTAAATATAGCACATGTCTGGGGGCCTTTCAGCCAATTTCTCCATCTTCAATTGATACATTAATCTGGACAAGTCATGCTGTCTCTCGTGAAATGTGTCTCTTTGGAAGGCTGCGCTATATCGGCCATTGGCTAGAATTTGGAACTTTCTATGTTCTTTAATACGTCTGTTAGTCTTTGATTTTAGGATTAGTGTATGTGCAGGGTTGTTTACGATATAGTATACTAAATCATTCGTAAGGTTTGAGTTTCTTAAACTTACGTTTAAGCCTCTCACAACATCCTCGGCCGAACCATATTGACCCGGTCCTAGTCTTACTTCTGTACTGTAATACCGTGCAACCTTAGTCCGAGCGATACGAATAGTTTCATCCATAGCTACCCCAGCTTTTTCACACTCGTCAATGTCTCTAAGAATCGTAAAAACGGTTTCTTTATGTTCAATATTTAAAAAGATGGTGTCCAGCTGAATTTCGCATATCCCCACCTCATACGAATCACGACCCAATTCAATGTGCTTGTGGAGTTCTGTTACAAAGTTGGCTAGTGTGTTGTTAGGGTGTACAGACAGGGACGAGGAGGACGGGAGTGTGACGTAGAAAAGGTTAGGAGCCATTTTGCATACTATTTAAGCTTCATTATTGTATCAGCTTTTATATAGGTGTTGAAGCTTTCTGGGTACCCTAGCCATTTCACCAGGTACATTTTTCTCTTTCCTGAACCTTTGCTTCCTAAAATTTTCTCAATTTTAAACACATTTTTTCCTAAATTAAACGCAACTTTCTGCAATTCCTCGCGGTAAAACCTCCTGAGATTTCTTCCCCATTCAAATCTTCAATGTAATACATCATTATCTCACCTTTAGGTCTCATAGCCCTAACTTTAAAAATCTCGCGTGTCCATCCTTGCTCAAAACCCTTTGCGAATTTGTTCCCCGAACGCGATAGCCTTACATAATCATTGATTTTGAAGCGCGCAGTGTGGTGGTGGTGGTGGTGGTGGTGATCCATCTCTCCTCGGGAGCTTACCTCTTTCTAAAACTTCGTTAGGTGTTGTCCCAATCGTGCGATGGTGTGAGCGGTTGTAGGATGACGCCAATGATTCCAGAATGTCTAGAAATCTGTGTGTTTTTGTGTGTAAAATAACGGTGCATGCGTTCCTTTATGGTGCGCTGAACTCTTTCAGCTAAAGAAGCCTTATGTATAGAATTGGTTGTGTAATAGCTGATATTAAACTCTGTCAACATGTTCTGAAAAGCACGGCCTATAAATTCCTTCCCCATATCCGTACAAAAATAGCCAGGAACCCTGTTTTTTTTAACATTAGCGTTTTGGTGGCTTTAGCAACTGTTTCAGGTGATTTATTTTTCAGAGGAACTAGCCACAGATATCTAGAGAATGTCTATTATGAATAGAATGTAGCGGTAACCATCGTTATACACAGAATATCTTTGCATGTCTGTTAAATCTGCTTGCCAAATAGAATCAATCGAGGAAGCCGTTGTCTTGGCTGTTTTAAACCTTTTTCTCACAGGCTTATGAAGCGTATAAGCGTCCTGCTCCCTCAAAAATCTTTCAACATCTTTTTTTCCTACTCCGTAAACACTTCTGTACAGTCTATCTACGCCGCCGTAAGAGGATGGGGTAGAAATGTCATAATAGCGTTTAGTTAATACGTTAACTATTTGCGTATTTTAGATGCACGTGGGCAGGGTTGGCTTAACCTCTTCTTGTTCCTCTTCAAAGGTGTTACCGCCGGGGGTGACGGCGCCTTCAATTGTGTCACAGGCGTTGCATGTTCCAAGTCTTTTAACCTGTTCAGATTTCCTATCAACGTTTTAGGGACATTTATTTGTTGTAGTCTTGCTTTAATATGCTTCCATCCTGATGGTGATGGCCTATCCCACTTTCTCACCAGATCATGGACAATGTCTACGATATTCGATCCCTGTACCTTTGATCCTTCCACAATGATCTCCCCTGTATCGGTCCATTGTATGGCGGGATCCTCATTCAATAGATTATAAAGACTTAAGCCTTTACTCCTCAATGTATGTGGGAGGGTACTTTTTAATACATGTTCGATATGTTGTGTGGCTAATCTTTTTGGTTGGTCAGCTGTATCGTCGGGCTCAGATCCCATGTCGCCATGTCCATCGTCCCCCGTGCTGTGCCTAATAACCACAGGAATCTCTGTAGGGCTCTTATAATTTTCGTACTCGTGAAGAAATTTCTGCAGAGCTTCTTGGTATAAGATTCTTTTGTCATCAGGTGTTTTTTCACTGTTTAATAGGGCTAGCAATTCGCTTTCCATTCTTTTAAGTCTGCTTTTACGGGGATCTAGATACGTGTCTGGATTCCTTTGCAGTGAAGCGTACACCTCGTGGGGAATCACTACCACTTTCTTCATTATATTAATCTAGTCAGTAAAGGACCCAAAACTGAAAATAAGATGGGGAGAAATGACCCTCCTGTTTGTACAATAATTCGTTTTTTCTTCGCTACAGTTTGACTTTTACGAGCGAGTGCACGTATTATGTTCTTGTAGCGGCGTAGGCGAACCTTCTGAGGGGTTTTCATTGATACATTGCAATTTATAACGTTAAGACAGATTTCACAGATGCATTTTAAAAAGTCGGCGTCGATATTTTTAATAAACATCTGCTGCAATGCCCGGGGCAGTCGATGATAGATTTTTATTAATTCACGGTATTTCTTTAGTCTCTGTCATTCTGGAATATACACCGTTTCAGGCTCGTTTGGAAATATATTCGTTCGCAGAAGCGCACTAAACGTGTTTCGCGGATGAAGGTCGCAAAGCAAATATCCGTAACGCGTGCTTGTAGCTTCTTATAAACTTCCAAAAACTCCTTACGCTGATTCGGGAACATTTGATTGGCTAATACCCCAATTTGTGATACATCTCTACGTTGCGCGAATAAGACTAGATATTGCGTATTTAACGACACATCGCGCATGTATCTATTTTTTAAAAATAGATTCTGATTGATGAAAAACACGCTTGTTAAGATGGTGGGAGAATACTGTAAATGTCTCGGCAAACGTTTTATCCATCTCCAACATGAGATCGTCAATTACAATGATTGTATGTTCATTTCCCTTTAACGAATTAACGTCATATACGCCTTTGTGGAACAAAATATCATCTTGGTACTCGTTAAACACTGATTGATACGTCGAATAGCACCATATAACTTTATGCACAAATTTCGAGAACATCTCTCCCTTTTCTTTAATGATTTTAAGCATAAACACAGTTTTACCACATCCTGTAGGTCCAGATATAATACATGTGGATGGACTCGTGAATCTGAATTTTTCTACAGTCCATTTCTAACACGTCACACTCCTAAGTGGGTCATTTACAAAATATTACAAATTTTGAGTGCTGTTCCTTATATTTTGCTTTCTTCTCCCACAGAACCGTGAATGACGATGAGGTAGAGCATCCCATCATTGACATTACGGATGACCTCGACGACAGTGTAGTTGTGATCTCCCCTGCCAACGAACCCTCACCAGCGATACCAGTAGCACGTCCAAAGCGGAGGTGTGAGAACCCCACGTCAGGTATAAAGCGCCCGAAATACGCGCCAGTTGCAGCGGTAATAGATCCCCAACCCTCAACCTCTTACGCAACAACCCCACCAGCAGCGCCTCCCGCTAATATACCCCCTTATTCATCCGCCGCCCCCCGTTCTGTTAAGTCTACAATAATAGATCCCCAACCATCAACCTCCTACGCAACAGGCCCCCCAGCAGCACCTTCCGCTAATATATCCCCTAATTCATCCGCCGCCCCCGTTCTGTTGAGGATGCTATAACGCTCGAGTTGGTGCGCTCCGCAGCCCCCACCCCAGCCTTGACTAGAAATCGGTATAGTCAGGGTCGATCCTACAACCATGTATAGCAATGGAATTGAGCGCGGGCTACGCCGGGTTGTACAGCATATTGTAGAGTTTGCTCTTCAGAATCGCGACGAGCGTGAAGTCAGGACGAGTCTGTCCTTTGGATTCGGGTCAGATGACGGTGATGTAGACGATTATTGGGTGATAGTGCCATTTAGACGTTTGGCGGCTGAAGATGTAGAATATATATTAGGACGTATAATGCAAGCCGCCCAAAGTAGTATAGACTTCAATATGGACAACTTCACGGTAAATATTGACCGTGTATTCCGTGTTGCAGGTCATAGTGCCATACCGTACACTCTTAACCTCAATTCTCAAGCTATTTATAGACGGCATATAAACGTCGATCGTGGTTGCGGCTTTATAGCAGTAGTCTTGGCTAACATGTTTACTGTACAAAATACACGGGCTCAAAAAATTTGGCTGCCTACGGTCGTGGAACGTGCCCGTAAACTAGCTGTAGACTGTGAACTTGAATTTGACTGTAATATGGGGCCTGAAGAGCTGAGAAGGGTAGAACAGGAAATGAATGTCCGCATAGTTGTATTTGGGTTGGATGATCGTCGTAGGACTGTGTATGTTTTTAAAAGCTGTGTGAGAGATCGTACAAGACCCCTACTTATTTTAGGATTGTCAGGGACAACGTATCTCCCCATCCGTAATATAAGGGGGCTTTACGCGTTATGACAAAAGTCGAAAATATGGGAGACGACATGATTTGTGTAAGGGGTGCCTCGAGTTTGCGGATGATATTGTGCGACATTGTAAAGAATGTCACATGGTATGTGAGCAGTGTAAAAGCACCAAATGTGAAAGCCGTGTAGTTGAAGCTGAGAAGAGAGACTGTGATGTGTGTAGACGCACATTTTTCAATAATAGCCGTTTTGATTTCCATAAATCAATTGGCACGTGCAGGAAAATGAGAATCTGTGAATGTGGTATGTTTCACACAATGCATAACTGGGGGAAATTTAAGCACAAGTGTGACGTAATTCACTGTCCTACATGCCAGGAGGAATATAAGGCGGATGGAGTAAAGCATGTATGTTATATGAAAGATGCTAAGCCTAAAAATAACCCTTGTATAACTGTGTACTACGATATAGAAACATATACGAACGCTGAAACCAAAGAGGTAATTCCACATTTACTTGTGAGCCAGACCATCTGTGATGAGTGTTTGGGTATCGAATGTGACGAGTGCCCCAAATGCGGTAAACGGACAAACGTTTTTAAAACGAATGTCCGCGATAGTCCTGTGAAACTATTTGTGTCCTATATTGTCAAGTTAGTCGACAAGTTCAAAAAAATGACTGTGTATATTGTCGCCCATAACGGGGCAAAGTTTGACACGCAGTTCCTTTATAAGGAGTTGCTTGAACACGAATCCTCTGAGATATTTACAGGTGATCCATTGAAAAGAGGCAACAAATTAATACAGATGCAGATAAGAGGCAATGTACAATTTAAAGATACTTTATTATTCACACCTTGTAAATTAGCAAAGCTACCAAAGGTGATGGGAGTAGCAGCTGAAGTTTCCAAAGGATACTTCCCTTACACTTTCCTCACCAGCGAGACTTTAAACTACGTAGGCCCACCACCGCCCAAACATTATTTTGACTGTATGGATGAACGTGAAGACTTTGATCGATACTACAACAGTTTTAATGAAAGTAACCCTTATAATATAGCTGATGAATGTGAGCGTTATTGCGTGAACGATGTGCGCGTGCTTAGAGTATGTTTCCAGGCCTTTAGAAGGATGTACATAGCCCGTTTCAAATGCGATCCACTGCAAGTCGCAACCACCATCGCATCATTATGTTTTACGGTGTTCAAGAATAACCATGCCTAAAGACACCTTAGCCATTATTCACCGAAACAATCCCCGCAGTTACGGGCACAAGGCTATTTACTGGCTCATACACCTACAGCAACAGACAGGTGTATACATAAAGCACGCCCGCAACACGGGTGAAGTACCCATTAAGATTAATGGACGTGTTTTTTGGGTTGATGGGTTAAGTGAAAACCGTGTCACTGGTGTGAAGACTGTGTACTCCTTTAACGGTTGCTGGTGGCATGGATGCCCCCGTCCTGAGTGCGGAATCACCGGAGATATCCACGGTAGGTCTCCTGCCGACTGTCTTGCATCGACCCGCACCCGCGATCAACTTAAAGGATCACAGTTCACTCACAGTCTTGTGGGAGCATGAATATGATGCACGGATGGAGACAGACGAGGTGTACCGTGAGGAAATAAACACGATCAAGCGTTAAATGGTGCTGGATCCTCTCAAATGTGGTGATAGCTTGTTTGGAGGACGTACAAATCCTTTCAGACTATACTTTCCACCTACGGAGGGCGTGAAGCTCCATTACTACGATTTCTGTTCTTTATACCCATACGTGAAGAGGAGCAATCCGTACCCCGTGGGCGCTCCTGAGAAACTGGTGGGACCTAGCATACCCTCCATCAATGAATTTTCAAAAAATTTGAATGATCGTTACTTTGGGCTCTCTTTCGTAGACGTACTCCCCCCACGCAATTTATGGATGCCGATCTTACCTGTCGTTATCGACGACAAGCTCATGTTTCCCCTGTGCGTGAAGTGCGCGGAAGAGGATAACGGCGAATGTAACCATATACCCCACCAGCGTAAGATCAGAGGCGTATATGCAAGTCCTGAGCTGGCCCTAGCCGTACGCCATGGTTATAGAATACTGAAGATACACGAGGTGTGGAGGTTTCAGAAGCTACCCAACCTTTTCACACCATATATAAACGCCTTTTTGAAGGATAAGGTTGAGGCATCAGGGTATCCGCGAGGAGTTGATACCGAAGATGAAAAGTCTGCCTATATTCAACGTTACCGCGACCGCGAAGGTATACAACTTGATCGTGTCCAAATTGTAAAGAATCCTGGCAAGCGCTTTAGTGCAGTTGTCTAAACAGTCTATGGGGAAAATTTGCGCAGAATAACGGCAGAGGGAGCATTCATTTGGCACAAAGTTATAGCGATGTCTGGGATTATGCCAATGCTCCCGATAAAGAGGTCATGGAGATCGTGAATGTAGGTAATACTTACATAATAAAGTACGACACTGAATTTGCCACAGATACCTCAAGGGTTACAAACATACCTGTGGCCAGCTTCACAACAGCCTACACCCGTATAAAACTTTTGGGTCTATTGCATTCTCTTGGGCGGAGTATTGTATGCCGATACAGATAGCGTGATATTCAGAGAGAGGGAGGGTGAATACATGCCCGCTATTGGGGTTCCTCGGCGAGCTCACTGATGAGATCAAGGACGAGTATGGGGACAACGCTTACGCCGACTCTTTTGTCTCAACAGGACCTAAGACTTATGGGGTACGGGTCAGGGTGGGGGAGGAAATGAAATATATCGTGAAGGCAAAGGGTATTACGCTCAACCATGCGAATCGGCGGGTTGTTAACTTTGAATCGTTGAAGGATGTTTGGACGATGATGAGGGCGAACAACCTCCCCAACTAATTGTAGGCACCCACAATTTTCGGGCGCAGAAGCTGAGGGGCGTGAAGGAACTTAGGGGTACGAAGGTGTGCCGTAACACCTATAGGAAACGTTACTAGTTACCTGGTACCTACGATACCGTACCCTTTGGATACCATAACGTATGATGCTTCTATTGTTAACTCACACGTATTTGTCTTGTATATAATCGTATCTATTGATTTATTACACGTATTTGTAAATATATATATATATATATATATATATAACTTGAATATCTCGTTTATTAAATCGTATTTGTAAGGTATCTATTGATTTATTACACGTATTTGTAAATATATATATATAACTTGAATATTCGTTTATTAAATCGTATTTGTAAATATATATAACTTGAATATCTCGTTTATTAAATAAATCATGTTTCAATTAGCGTTTTACTTTCTCCTTTGTGTGTGTGTGTGTGTGTGTGTGTGTGTGTGTGTGTGTGTGTGTGTGTGTGCGCGCGCGCGCGCGCGCAGGTGAAAGTTCTAAGCTCCGCCCACTGTAAGACCGTGAGTCATGCTATCTGGGAGTCCCTGCGTGGTCAGTCAACTGCAGTAAGCCCGAGAGATCAGACGTGTATTCAAATGGCTACCTTTAATATTGCTTGTACAACGTTTATGAAATGGTATTCAGCAGTGTCAGGATGTGGTGGATACCGAAAAACTTACTATTCCTCCCTCCTATATCTCTTAAAAACACATTGGATTGTGCGAAGTTCCAAGATGTACAAATACTCTACGG
>JAJOZX010001923.1:0-12500 GCA_023014485.1 Bathynomus jamesi | reverse complement strand
AAAAAGATTTCTGATGGAACTAAAAAAAAGCTCTCTAACCACTTATGGTACCTGTCTGAAGAAGCAGTTGGTCTTGCTTTCTTTGATGAGCGAATTACTACAGATGTAAAGAAACGCATGGTAAAGGCATTAGAAGATGAGTCCACTGATAGACCACCCAAGCGTCCTCGGATTCCTGAATCGACCTTCAGCTCTGGTGAAGGACTACACCAACTTGTTACAAGAAATACTAGAGAATTCTTTACTAAGCTGAATTTGCCAGAAGGATTTCTGAACAAGGCACCCAGCACTTGGACATCCAACTGTGAATATTTAAGGGCCAGAGCTATTGTTGCAGCTCTATCTGTTGTAAATGACCGGGCAGAACGTGCAGTAGCTTTAGTTCAAGAGCTGAATAAGAAATTGACAGTGGGGGAAGAGCAGCTCCAGTTCCTGCTCCAAATTGTTGCAAAACACCGCCAGTCACCCAGTTCCATCAAAAACTGTTCTTCTCAAAAATAACCATCAATGAGGTCGCACCTTAAAATACACCATATTGTATAATCATTGTATATTAAATAAATGTTGTATAAGAAAATAATGCTAATTAAAGTAATTAAAGTATGTAAATAGCACTGGCATTTTGAATTTATCTCTATATAATAAACTAATGGTTTTTTTTTGTAGCAATGCTTCATTGCTGATTGTATATAAAAAAAGAGCCAGGAAGGATTTTGGATAGGAGAAAAAGGATTGGGATAAAGAAGGATTGAGGACCAAAGGATGGATTATAACAACATCAAGGATAGGTTAGAAAAGGATCAATGATAAATAAGAAGGCCTATACTTATAAAAACGAATCAAACTAAAAAAAGAAGGAAGGAATTATGTGTATAATGAGCATAATCATATGTCAGGAGCTATTATGCCATGGTCACCATTTTTATTAGCCGGGGGCGACCCCTAAATATGAGCCAATTTGTATCAAACTTTCAGGTTTTAGTTTTTATGCTAAATGGAACTACTTTAGGGGGCGCAGATAAAATAATTCAACATTTCAATTTTTGACTACCCAATAAGAGACCCTAATATATATATAATGTTATAATGTTTCAGACCAACAAAGACCCTAGGATCCACTCATGCCTGGTATACCTAACTGTGTTCGTAATTGTGTATGTCCTCCGTGGTGGCGGAGGGGACCTACAATTTTACTTGGGTTCTGAACCACAAGAACATAAGAAATTTATGTAACAACTTCCTGTACACTGTGTACATTGGCAACGACCAATTTAGCAAAACTAATTAATTATCGATTTAAAACTAAAGATAGAATCTCTGGATCCAGAGGATCACGTCATAATAGACTACTATCCACAAATATGTTACACTCTATATCTATTTATAACCGACATGCAAATATATCAGATCCAGAGAATCCAGTCAATTTCATTACGGTATCCATCAATACTAGTACCTTGTCACTAAAAATAAGTCACGGTCCATATCGATTGTGTACCAAGTCAAAATTTACAACCATATACACATTACAATATATACAGTTAGGAGGAAAAGTGTAGGTGGCTGTAAAGACTGTAGTAATGTAGAAATGTGTGTGCACCCATCTTGGGTCTCCCATTTAAAGGTGTTTGTGGGGCAAGTGAAGATCATGAGTTTTTCAATACCTCACAGTACTATGGGGGGCACCACTCAGCAGAGGAATCTCTTTAAATGGGGTGTGTAAGGACAGAGTATCGCCTAACCCAAGACGCTGCCTCCCTATATTCCACAACACTTGTGTTTAGCTGTGGGATCTATCCCCACAAAGCCTTAATTTTACTACCTTAAACTATACCCAATTTATCAACATATGCGTCTAATCGATTTTTAAACATGTTTATAGACGTGCTACTAATTACTTCTACCGCAAACTATTCCAACTATTTACTATTCTATGCGTAAAAAAGTTTTTGGCAACTGCTGTCTCGAACCTTCTACTTGTCAACTTACACCCGTTTTTTCTAGTCCTATTATATTGAGAAATTTCGAAAAAGCTATCTCTATCTACGTTATCGAACCCATTCATAATTTTGAAAACCTGGATTAGATCACCCCTTAACCTCCTAGTCTCGAGTGTTGTCAATTTTAACTCCTTAAGCCTATCCTCGTACGACTTTGACCTAAGCGACGGAATCATCTTAGTTGCTCGTGTTTGAACTCTTTCGATTTTGTCTATATCTTTGCGCATATGCCGATTCCAAAATTGGACCGCGTACTCCAAATGGGGTCTAACTAATGATTTATAAAGTGGAACTATAATATTGCGCGATTTGTACTCAAAATTTCGAGCTATA
Organism: Bathynomus jamesi; assembly: GCA_023014485.1. Classification (NCBI taxonomy): domain Eukaryota; kingdom Metazoa; phylum Arthropoda; class Malacostraca; order Isopoda; family Cirolanidae; genus Bathynomus; species Bathynomus jamesi. Next base: position 10,167 of record JAJOZX010001923.1, on the reverse strand, counting down.
AAACCTTACACTTTGTTCGCCTTATTGACCGCTGCTGTACTTTGTTTCCCTACTTTTAAATCACCCGTGACTATAACTCCTAAATCTTTTTCCTGCTCTACGCTTTTTAAATCTTTCCCTGACATACTTAACGCAAAATTACCGTTACGCGAACCTATATGCAAAATTTTGCACTTATCCACGTTAAATCTCATTTGCCATGTGACTGATCAATCAACGATTTTATTCAGATCTTCCTGAATTTTACCTCTATCTTCGTCATTAATCGCCCTACCACCCAGCTTCGTGTCATCCGCAAACTTTGAAACTGTACGACTAGGCCGACATCTAAATCGTTAATATATATAAGAAAAAGCAAGGGGCCCAATACAGAACCCTGAGGAACGCCACTCGCTACATTAGCCCAACACGACTCCGCTCCATCAACGACCACCCTCTGTTTCCTACCTCGCAACCACTCTTCTAGCCAATTTATTACTACACCCCTGATTTTGAGCCTTAGTTTTTTCAATGAGTCTTTTGTGCGGCACGGTGTCAAACGCTTTTTGAAAATCTAAATACACTACATCAACCGCTCGATGTGTATCGTAAACGTCAACCACGCTTTGGAAAAATTCTAAAAGATTAGTTAAGCAAGATTTGTTTCGCCTAAATCCGTGCTGCGTATTTCTAACTAGCTTATGGAATTCTAAGTGTTCGACTATACGATCCCTAATTATTGATTCCAGTAGCTTACCTACAGCAGACGTTAAACTGATTGGCCTATAATTTCCCGCCGCACCTTTATCGCCTTTCTTAAAGATAGGTGTTACGTTTGCTAACTTGAAATTATCTGGTACGCACCCCTCAGAAATAGACGCATTAAAAATCTTTGTTAGCGGCACAACAATGCTATCTTTTAATTCTTTTAGTTGTATGGGGTATATGGAATCCGGACCCGGTGATTTACGCGTTTTCATTTTATCAATATAGCGCATTACTTCCCCTTCACTAACGACAATATTATCCAAAATTACCATTATCAAAAGGTATTATGTCTATGACCGTAGGGATATTTGTTACATCTTCTATAGTAAAAACTGACGTAAAAAATTCGTTTACCAAGGTAGCCATTTCCTTGTTTTCAGAAACTAGATCTCCGTTTACATTTTTCAATGGACCCAAGACACTTTTTACTGGATTTCTATTATTGACGTATTGAAATAATCGCTTGGGGTTTTCTTTACCGTCACGAGCTATGGAGATTTCAAATTCGCGCTTGGACTTTTTTATTACACTTTTCGCTTCACGCCTCAAAGAGATGTAGTTGTTTCGTAACAACAAATTGTTTTTATCGCACTTATGTTGCCTATAAGCCCTATCTCTACTCTTTATAATGTCTGTTTCAAACGATTCCCACATTAGTTTTGCGTTGGAGTTCCCCATCACGTTTTCCCAATTCACGTGTGACAATTTATCTCGAAATTTACAAAAGTGTGTGTGTGTGTATATATATATATATGTGTGTGTGTATATATGTGTGTGTAATGTGTATATATGTGTGTAATGTGTATATATGTGTGTGTGTGTGTGTATATATATGTGTGTGTGTATATATATGTGTGTATATATATATGTGTGTATATATATATATATGTGTGTATATATATGTGTATATATGTATGTATATATATGTGTATATATGTATATATATATATATGTGTATATATGTATATGTGTGTGTGTATATATATATATATATATATATAATATATATATATGTATATATATATATATTATACATACATATAATGTGTATATATGTGTGTGTATCTATATATATGTGTGTATGTATATAATATATATATATTATATATATATGTGTATATATCTATATATATGTATATATGTATATTAGGCCGTTTCGAAAAATCGAAATTTATGATGGCTCAACGCACACATGCTAAAAACATAATATGTCATGAATAAAGACTTCCTGCAAAATATTAAGACAAGAGCTTATTGTTATCCCACCCTCAATGCATATCTATTTTACCCATCATGAGAAAATTTTCATTTTTCTGGCAAATATATTTATTTATTTTGTGATGTCCTCTTAAATTTGGTATATAAAATTCATAAATAAAATTGGAAGATAAGTAGGTCATTTTCAGGAATGGTCCAGTAACCCCCATATATTATTTAGAGAGAATTCTAGAAAATTCTTCCTTCAGGATAACTATTCTAGAATTTCCATTTTTTCCCTTTATGGATTATATGATGTTTTATTTGCTTTTTCATCTATAATTACTGATATTTTCACAAGTTTACTGTTCTAGAAAGGTTACTTCATGTTACTTTACAACTTTCTTACAGTAATCAAGTCATAATATAATTTAGGTGAGTGATTAATGATTATATTATATTATTATTAAGACTAACAGGTGGTAAAACTTTTTCCCTCAGAATTATGGCAAAAACCAGAAACAAGTGTGAAGTCTGGTTGGTCGGACAAGTGCTGGAAGAGGGTTTTTCTGAGAAGCAGCTTCCAACTAACAGTGATGTCCTTAAACGTCTTTTTTATCACATTAAGGTGGGAAAGCAAAATGTCTCTGTAGCTTGCGCAACTGTAGCCAACGAAGTTATTGCTATGTGGGAAAAAGCCTCCTTAATTACATCCCACAAGCCTTATATTGTCTCAAAGCTTAAAAGGCTTTACAATAAGCATGAAGGGCTGGTCAAGAACCGAACTCGACGAACTCCTACCCAAGAGAAGAATGAAGCAGAATTTGTCACCAGCTTAAAGAAGCTTTTCGATGTAGCTCATTCAGAAGTGGAAACAGAAATAAAATTGCAGGAGGATAAAGATTTCCTTAAGGATCAAAGGAACGATCGGAAAATGATTATGGGTCCAGAAGACAAGGAGTTTTCAAGAAAGGCAAAAGCACGACAGATAAGCATGGAAAGAATGGAAAACTTCGCAGGAAATCAAAGGAAGAAATGAGGCAATTGACAAAGGTTGTGGATCTCAACCAATGTGAAAATTCCGGTTCAGGAGGAAGTGAAGAATCATCTGGTGATGAATTGTTCTACAGAGCACTCTCATCATCATCTTCAAAAAAGGAGAAGCTTAAACCAGGTGTAATTGTTCGGGATAAAAAGTTCTTGGCTGCTCTGGACCGCACTGGAACATCTGCAAGAGCTGCTATGCACATTGTGGCACCTGCCCTTTCAGCTGCTGGAGTGGAAATTGAAGAGATCACACTTTCATCATCCTCTATCTACATTTCTCGGCGATCAACACGGATGCAGATGGGAGAAGACATTAAAGCCAGTTTCCAACCAAATACCCCTTTAATAACACAGGTCAACAAAAAAAAAAAATTTTCGTTGCCAAGGAAATTCGTACGAATTTAGGGTATTTTGGGGTTGCTGAATTCCAAAATGAAAGTAGTTTTTCCGATTTGGCTCTAGTTCTTGAGATAATGAATACCCTCAATTAATAGGAAACGTAACCATAACGCGTGCATATGGGAAACTACCGGAACATTCTAGATGGTGAGACCGAATAAAATGCCATTATGTATTTCATGTGTTTACTTTTGTATGATTTGAGACAATTTCAATGCGATTTGTAAGTAGGCTCCGCCTGAACATTAAATTTTTTGCATTTTTACGTGTTTCAATGGGGTACCAATTATCTCATAAATTAGAGCCAATCTAGCAAAACCGATGTCATATTCGGAATCAGCACCACAAAGTTACCCCAAAATCACTCTAATATGATTGGCAATAAAATGAGTGTTGACCAGTGTAATTCATTTTGATGGAAAGCTTCTTCCATCCATGCATGGGGGTAAGATTGATGTAATGCCCATTGTTGTGACTGGTGCAGGCGAATTAGAAAAATTACTGTCTATTCCGAAGCTTATTTCTGGAACGGGAGAAGAAATGGGGAGAGCAGTTTTAGATGTCTTGAAGCAATGGCCACAAGTAAATGAGTGGGTAGCAGGCCTTTGTTTTGATACTACTGCAAGCAATACAGGTATCCATGCTGGGGCTTGTACCATCATCCAAAAGGCCCTTCAGAGATCACTCCTTTTTCTGGCATGCCGCCACCATATCCACGAGCTTCTTATCACTGCAGTTTTTGACATGTTTTTCTCTTCTTCAGGTCCACAAATTCCCTTATTCAATCGATTCAGAGATTGTTGGGATAACATTGATCAGCAGAATTACAAGCCCTATGAACCCAATGATCTCACCTCAGAATCTTTAGATCATTGGATCTTGAAGCACAGAGACAAGCTTATTTCTTTCATCAACTCCAAATTCAAGAGGGCCACACTCGAGGTGACTACAGGGAATACTTAGAACTTGCACTTATCTTCCTTGGTTGTCCAATGCCTAAAACAAATAAAGGCTCTGATAGCAGATTCCACTACCCAGGAGGTTACAGCAGAGCTAGATGGATGGGAAAGGGCATCTATTCCTTAAAAATTTACTTATTTAGGAACCAATTCCTTCTCACCCCTCATGAAAAACAAGCTCTGATACGAATAAACGCCTTTTCAGTGACAGTTTATCTTCAAGCTTGGTATACATCTCCAGTTGGAATTGATGCTCCAGCAAATGATTTGGCCCTCCTCAAGATGACATATCTACAAGATCCAGGTTGATAAGGAAGTGGGTGCCACAGCCCTCAAAAAACTTCAGAACCATGGTTGGTACTTGAGTGAGGATCTTGTAGGGTTTGGCTTTTTCTCAAACCTCGTGACTGAAGATGATAAGGTTCTAATGCTCCACAACCTTCACCACGCGCCTCCTCGAAAAGTGAGGGCAAGAAAGGTGGACCCCCGAATGTTGCAAAACCCCAATGACTTAAAGATTACCAGTTTTGTCACAACTCAAACACAAGACTTCTTCAAGTGTTTGAAAATAGAAATTCCCAAGAAACTTGAAGACATTGAGGAGCACCGTAATCGGGTCATGGCAGTCAAAGTAATCAACGACTGTGCTGAACGAGGAGTCAAACTGGCTACAGAGTTTAATGAGAAGCTCACAAAGAGTGAGGAAGAGAGACAACTGGCCTTTCAAATCAATGAAAATCAGAGAAAGGAGGTCCCTCAGCCACTGAAATCCCTATATTCTTAATCAATATATGTCTTAAATAGAATTTAAGTCGCTTTGTTTTAAAACATATTTTTCGTTCAGTCTTATATTTGCTCTAATTATCCATTAATGTAAAAGAAGTGCCATCTGAGGGGTGCCTTTTTATCATTCAAATAAAATGATATTTTGTCTATTTGTTTTTCTTCCTTTATATAAAAAATAAAAGTGTGTGCGTTTATCAAAATTCAATTTGAAAAATTACCATATAATCGTGAAACGGTCTAATGTATATATATATATATGTGTATATATGTATATATATATACAGTATATATATATGTGTATATACGTGTGTATATATATATATATATATATATATATATATATATATATATGTGTATATATATTATATATATATACAGTATATATATGTGTATATATGTATATATGTATATATATATATGTGTATATATATGTGTTATATATATATATATATATATATATATATATATATATATATATATATGTAAAATGTGAACAATGAACAATTTCTACACCATCATTATATGGATTCATTGTCTTCATGCAGTACTTATGTTCGTATAGTTTTTATGTTGGAATGACCATTTTTACATAAGAATCCCAAAATCGCTTAACGCGAGTTTGGATAATAATTTTACTTGTAGCTTCCTATCTTTGTTCGTGTCACAACCCTACGATCTACCATATCTATGGTTTAGTCGTATCCATTTCCCATTTGTTATAGAAGTTATTATAATTAATTATGAATTGTCTTGCATCTCACCCTCGACCCTAGATTATGCATACACATTGCATGTAACAGGATTGGAACCCGTAGTTGTACTTCTTAGTCATTACTACCCACTCTTTGTCTCTAATTCGTTCTTGTAAATCTTCCAAATAATGATTTGTACTATACGTAAAAATTCAATAACTATGACGTCACATTCTCCCTTCATCATATATCTAGTATTCAATGTATGAAAATTCTTTATCATACTAAGGACGAAACACACTATAGAAGTCATTATTTGTGTGTTATGTAGTATAAACATTATTATTCAACCATATTCATCCATACGTCACGTTTTCCCGTCATTGATTTCCCTTGATCATTGTCCTATATAAATTTTATTAAATATTCATTTTTTACTCGTGTCAATTTGTGAAGCGCGAAACTTTGGGCGTTCGTTCGAAAACGCGAAAATACGTTCTCGTATTATTTTTTTTCATTTTTATTTTTAATTATATGACCTCCCGAGATGAACTCGAATAAATGCTTAGTAAGATCGAATTCCGCTCACTACAACAGATTCGAGCGCCTCAAAGATAAAATATCTCCGTTCGCTCTGATTTCCAATTCATAACATATTATAGCATATTATTTCGTAAATAAATTATCTCGTAAGTGGCATGTACGTTGTATTATATTTCTAAACATCTTAATTGTCTATTAATATGAAACACTGTAAAAACAAAAGTTATAGTAACTGTTTAATTGTAATTAACTGTAATACTTTAATTTAATATAACGTAATGTACTTTAATGAAACTGTAATTAATAATAACTTGTAATGTACTTCATTGAAACTAATTAAATGTAATGATTTAATTTATAATGTAAGAATGTACTTTAATAGAACTGTAATGAACAATCATAAGCGAATGTGAAGTAATCCATAATTGTAATCGTAATTGTAATGAACCAAAATTAATACGTACTCAGTCGTGTACTTAATTTGTACTTGTGTACTATTACGAAATGATATCGTCTTCATAAATGTAGACTCGGCGAAAAATACAAATTAGTTTTTATTTTTATTTTTTTATTATTTTTAGTTGAAATTTTTCAAACCATCTTCATGTGTTTAAAAGGGGGGAAACTTAACCTTCAATTGTCGTCCCCCAAACATTTAAGTTTATATTATACATGTACTTGTAAAATTACGGCACTTCATTAGACTTCTTAAGTCACTTCAGATTAGCACTTCATTAGGACTCCTTTGTTAGCAGCCTCGCTGCGGGGAGGGGGCAGAGGCCCCTTGCCTTCTTAATATTTTTAGATTCCGGCCTGAGCCATGGTCGAAAGAGGTCGAACCTCTACCCCTGTAAATTCAGAGCAGTACCTGTACATTTTGAGAAGTAAACTACAAAGTTTTTATCTTTTCCTTCGAGCCTTGTTCTCTTCAGGAACTTAGCCAGTTAAGTCGATAATTTTAGTATCAGAGAAAGTATCAGAGTATTATAAAAAGAGAAGAATTAAAAATTGGCGACCCTTTGCCCAAATTAAGAGACAACCCAAGCACCATAGAAGATATTGGCATAACAGTCTGGCGAGTCTGTAGCCAAGAGCTTAACAGAGTGGCGACCGAAAAGAACTAGAATGTTATAGAAGAAATATCCGTTGCTTGCCTCCTAAATAGAACACCCGTCGATCCGAACCGACTCAGGGCCATAGACGGAGGGGTTAACATATATATATATGTATATATATATGTCTATATATGTATGTGTATATATGAATATATATATATGTGTGTATATATGTATATATATGTGTATATATGTATATATATATGGGATGAATTTCACAATAAAACACGTGAAATGAATGAATGCTGCAAACCCACAAGGAAAAAGAAAAACGATTCCAAGGCCTTTCGTGTATTCAAAGCTACACCTCGTCAGGGAATGAAGTTAAAAGGCGAGAAGCCCATATATATATACAACGTACAGGAAAAACAAAACAATTAGCACATACTTAACAAGGGTTAATGAGAGGCAAAAGAAATTTTAACATGATATCGTCAATTTTATAAGTCCCCGAGCTGTTATTGAAATTGTTTTTAAAATGAATAAATGCACATTCTAGAATATTTCGTTCTATTATATCTCTGTTTTTAACAAGCGCTTTAGAACTATCCCACTTGATGCTATGGTTACATCTATACATATGGTTAAATAAAGCATTGGAAGTACTAGCTGTTCTACAAGCATATTTATGCTGTTTTACCCTAATATCTAACGTTTTACCGGTTTGGCCTATATATACTGAGTTACATTGTGTACATCCGATCGAATACACACAACCAACAACATTATCAGAGGGCTATTCTTTATTAGGCGTGATTTAACAGTATTATTATACTTAAAGATTACATTAATGCCAATTGCTTTAAGTACAGTTGGAAGGTATTGAAAATTAACATGGTAAGGTAGGCTAAGGATATTTTTACGCTGAAATTCCTTTACAATTACATTATTATAATACCTATTCTTGGCTTTCTTAAGACAGTTATCTAAAAATGAAATAGGATAACATAATTTAGTACCAATATTCATGATATTGCATAACTCGGAATCTAAAAATTCAGGACTGACAACTCTCAATGCTCGAAGAAACATAGCAGAGAAAATAGAGGATTTAATCGAATGATGATGGTCAGAATAAAAATGCACGTAAGAGTTATTATTAGTAGGCTTACGGTAGACTTCATATTTGAACTGATTAGAGCATCTCCAAATTTTTAGATCAAGAAAAGGTAGGCTTCCCTCATTTTCTTTTTCAACTGTAAACTTAATAGATGGGGCTAAATTGTTGAGCCTACCAAGAAATAAGTCCACATCCAAATTATTAGGCCAAAGGCATAAAATATCATCTATATACCTGTACAAACCAGGTTACAATTAACAATCGTAGGCAAAATTCTACTTTCAAAAATTCCATATATAAATTAGCTAGTACAGGTGAAAGGGGATTTCCCATAGCCAATCCAAACGACATAACATAAAACTTATTTTCAAACTGAAATTTACAATCTTTGACACACAGCTTAATTAACTCAATAAGAGTGTTGTGTTGAACAGGGAAAGAATATTCAGAAATCTTATCTTTTAAGAAATCAAGTAGGTCATCAACAGGGACTTTTGTGAATAGCGAGCATACATCGAAGCTTACCAATTTGAAATTAGGGTCATTAGGGAACTTCAGTTTGTCAATAAGATCCATGCTATTTACATATGTACTCAGAAACAGAGCCAACTAATGGTGTTAATAAACTAACTAACCATTTCGATAGCTTATAGGTTACGGAGCCCACTGAGCTAACAATAGGCCTCATGGGATTATTAACTTTGTGTGTTTTTACTAAGCCGTACAGATATGGTAGTGACGAATTAATACTAAGAAACTGCTGTGAAAGCCCATTATAGTTATTTTTTAATATTTCTCTTAATTTTCTGTTAAACATTTTATTAACATCCTCCAATGGGTCTCTATTTAGAGGTTTGTACGTGTCACGATCACTTAATAACGTATTCATCTTTTCAACATAACTGTTTTTTGTCCATGATGACGATCGAATTGGATTTGTCCGCTTTAGTAATATGTAATGAATCATTATTTTTTCAGTGTTTTTAGGGCTTTTTCAAACCTCAAAGGATAATTCGATTCAAACTTCGTATTAAAAGCACTATACACACAACCTTTTGCTAAAGTCACCTCACTTTCGGAAATATTACTGTGTTTTTTCAAAATTAATAAAAGACTTAGCAATCAGTAAACTGCTGGGCTTTTTTGGGACTGAGAAACCTAATCCAAAACCTAACGCACATTTCATATTGAAGTCTAGTTCTTGGGACGACAAGTTAACAATATTACTAAAATCACTTTTTTTAGTCCAGTAACTATTATGAATTAAATCCTCCAGTCTATTGTTTAATTTCCAATTCTGAGTTCTGCATCTTCTACGTAAGTTGTTGTAAATATCATCCAAAAGTGTACTTCTCCACGCATGAGGAACGGTGGAAAAAATATATTTTTTCTTACTTCGGACTCTCTGAAGGCGTTCTTCACTTCAATGCGGGCTATATTAATATGTTTCTTTAAAATAATCCTTTCGGTGTCACCGAACGGCGTATCGTCCAACATACGGTATCGTGTTCCAAGCAGGGATTTTGGGATGACTTTTTCACTATAACACTTCCTAAGGAAATCGAATTGGTTCTTAAGAGAATGTGCATGAGCAATAGCAGAACGGTAACTTCTAAAATCGA